>CM027122.1:28800576-29049115 GCA_015476505.1 Urochloa ruziziensis
GCTTGACTCCCGTTCCGCTTCCGATACGGGACTAAAGGAGCGCTCCTCCCGTGCAGCTACAGTATTACAACCACCCACCCTAAGAATTCGACGTCCCGTCGAATAACCGAACTAGCTCACCTCGTCAGGCCACAGGATCAGGATCCATTCTCCTGGTCATGCGCATAACCTGGGCCCGTGACGCAGCGAGTCTGGCTATGATACCAATTGTAACGTTGTCACACCTGGATTTACACAAAACCCGAATGCTGCCATATGTGTGCCCAGAAAGTCTGGCTATGACACCAATTGTAGGTGTGGATATGTAATCAAGGAGTAAGGAGAGTTAATAGATAGAACAAAGACATTATAGAGAAAGTCCATATGTCAAAATGAACCTTAGGAATCAACCATTCTATCTAGGCTGTGATCCTACAGTCAGCACGGCTCTGTGTAGTTAGTAAGGCACCAAAGGGGTACTCCTAATTCCTAGGCAGGGCTCTAACGTCAAGCTTGGACAAGCATGAAGATAAGTGGTGTGGATCACCTAAGATGAGTATAGAACAGAGACTTTGGAATCTAAAAGACTCAAGGACAGACTCCAAAGAGAATAGGTAAGTCTAAACGGAGACAAACAAACATTCTCATAAGAATGTCTAGGGGAGATGAATAGATGAGAATGAATAAAAAGGCCTAAAAGTATCAAGGGAAGTTGAATAAACTAGGATGCAAGGATAGATAGGAATTTCATGGAGGCATTGATTGATTAAGGTCAAGGATTTAAACATCGAATGCTTTGCAACTTCACCAATAAATCAAGGGGGATAACGTGCAGGAGGTAGATAAAAAACACATTCATCAAAGTGGATAGATATTCAAGATCAAGTAGTCAAGGATTTGTAGAGGTAAGGATCAATGGTTCAACAATAGCAGAACAAGGTGGGGATGAAAGACCAAAAGTCGAGGGTAAGAAGTAAGCAGTCAAGGTGTGGATATGTAATCAAGGAGTAAGGAGAGTTAATAGAGAGAACAAAGACATTATAGAGAAAGTCCATATATCAAAATGAACCTTAGGAATCGACCATTCTATCTAGGCTGTGATCCTACAGTTAGCACGGCTCTGATACCAATCTGTCACACCCGGATTTACACAAAACCTGAATGCTGCCATATGTGCGCCCAGAAAGTCCACACAACACATATAGCTTACAAATATGGTATTACAGAGAACACAATGCTCGAATAAAACAATTTACATCAAAGTTTACAAAAATTACATAGCGGAAGTCTATCTTATTGAACATTATCTTCTAGTCGAGCCTCAAGTCCACAGGGACACCGACTGGTTGACCACAGCTTAGATGTACGGAAGGTCTTCTGATAAAGCTTCAGTCACTGCCTCACACACTGCTCCATCTGATTACCCATCCGGGATTTTGTTGATTGAATGCAAGTGTAAGTAACTCATCTTACTTAGCAAGTATAACAGGAGTTTATGCAAGGCTAAAAGGCTGACTCGGGTTTACTGCTTTAGCACTTTTAGTTGGTTCGTTTTATCATACGCCTAATTACTACAAGTGTATGAGAACTCCCAGTTTTAACCCCATTAAAGATGTAAGAACATTAGAACCATAGAGCATCATCATCATCTTCTAATCAAAAAGGATCCATGCTGCTCGTGATCGTGAGCACGGCTATCAAGATAGATTTACACTCTGCAGAGGTTTCACCCTTTAACCACCGGTCGCGTAAAAGCTCAAAGGAGCTTTGCACCCAACCACGCTCAACCCGCACTTCCGAGGTGTGAGAGCATAGGGATGCTACGAGGTTTTTCCCAAGATAGCCCTAACAAACATAGTAGCCGCATTGGTACAATATGGGCAGCATGACCCTTGACACCGAGATTGACTTAGGCCCACGGATCAAACACCATAGGGGGTCAATGGCGTCCGGAGCGCAAAGCACAACATGCGCAATGTGCGGAGCTCCCAGAGCGCAGGTAATGCGCTCCCAACACGGGACTGTGCCTAACGAGGCATAGCCAACGGATCCCGGAGCGTAAGGGAGACCGTCCTCGACGGATCGAACCATACTCGCTCCCATATTCCCCAACACGCCTGACGGTAACCACTGGTAACCTATAGACGTACGAGATACTTGACCAAGACCAGAGCCATAATAGTTCCGATGGTGGCGACAGGTTCCTGGGTTGCCGCTTTAAGAACCGGACCTTAAGGAGAGACACTAGAGCATACACGAAGCAAAGCTCTAGCTCCCTGAACCATGTTGCTAAAAAGCAGGTTTTACCATTAAATTAAAGTGAACCGTTAAGTCAGTTAAATAAAGGTGATGTAGGTGCGCTTAGCAAAAGACTACCCTTATGCATAAACCAGGGATAACAAGGTATATGATAAAAGTACTAGAATTGCCTTAAAGTATACCAATTAAGACACATGCAAATATGAATGAATGATTAAAGGTGAATAGGTTGCAAGGATTATTCCGAGTTACACTTGCCTCAATTCCAGATAACTGCTCAGAATCTTCAGCTCGTGCTCTTCAAACTCTTGTTCTTCGAGATCCTTGAACGGCGTTCTATCTACTCATAGCAAACATCGAGCACAAACATACAAATAGACAAACAACCACAAATAAGAACATTACACCAATCCAAGAGAACGCTTTAAAAGAATGTACTAAGCGGAAAGGCTCGATCGAAGGACACGCGATCGCAAGAAGACGCTTAAGACGGACTACGGGTGGGAAGAAACAACTATCGAGAGATTTCTGATTACAAGGCAAAAGACTAAGTGTTGGATATATTTTAATTAGGTGAAATCATGTGCATAGGTTATTTCAGAGAAACACCCTATTTGGAATTAACACAAATTATATTTGCATTGCAAAACATGAGTTGAACTTAGCCAATTTTATTTATCAACATTCGAGTATATATTATACCAATTAAATATTTATCTTTAGAAAAGAAAGGTATATGAGACATCTATTCGAATAAATTTGTCCTTCGTGTTCAACTAATCAAATTATTATTAGAAAGCATATATGGTGATATTAATCATATTAACTTTATTCATAAAACCGAGGTATAACCCATTTAACTTTTATTTAGAAAACCATATGAAATATATATTAATCAAGTTAACAATTAATTTAGAAACACCGAGGTCTAGTTGGATTTTATTTAGAAACACAGTGAGATAGTATTAGTCAACTTAACATGTTATATGAAACCGAGATGTAATCCTAAATTGCTTTTATTAGAAAAGCATTTACATAGACATTAATCAAATTAATTTAGAAATAATTTATAAAAGCATAATTTGAGGTAAACATCACCACTAGCGTATTCTTTATGTTAAAACGAACCTAACGCAACTTGAACGGATTAAAACTGAGCTAAAACGTGAAATCTATGGCTAAAGCAAGGCTGTAGGGACCTATACGTGATTAAACGTAGATCTCAGGGACTAGCAGAGAATATTCGCTAGACTCAGTGAATAGTCACCGTGAATATACGATTCTCCGGGGTTAGCTCCGTAAAAGATCAGGGCATGGGGTTGGTTGAAAGGATCTGAAAGGTTTAGGGTGTTTTCTGTAGTTTTGGCAAGACACGTAAGTTATTGTTGAGATTACATATTTCTTCAGGGGCTAGATCGCAAAAATGTAGAGCTTCTTCTTTCGCCTGCCCTAGGGTGGCCGGCGGCACTGGGGTTCGAATCGGCGGCGCTCCGGCGGGTTCTGAACAGGAGCGAGGTGGGGAACGGAGAGCGGAGGACAAGGGGATCCTGTAGAGGTCCTTACCGACGGCGGGGTGGATGGGGACGGCGGGAATCCCGGCGGCGAGTGCGGCCGGCGGCCGGCTCTGGTTCCACGCGCGGGCGGCGCTCCGCTGGCGTGGCGGGGTCGACGAGCGGCGGCAGAGGTGCGGCTCGTCGTCGCGGATCTCATGGGGCCGACGGCGTCCACTAGCGTGCACCAAGTGCGGCAGACCGGGGCGGCGGCGGCTTCCTGCTCTGGCGACTTCGGGCGGCGACGGCAGCGCTGCGCGGAGGGGCAAAGGTGGCGGCGCTGGAGCCACAGGGGAGCGCGGACGAGGCGGCCTCCCCTTTATAGGGGCGCGGAGGCTGAGGCGGGCGCGCACGCCGAGGGGCGGCGGCGCTGCCGTGCGGCGCTCGGCGTGCTGGGCCGAGATGGGCATGGCGGGTCGGGCTGGGTGGCTCGGCCCGTTACGGTTGGGGTTTGTTCATTTTTTTTGGAAATCGTTTCTGGTTTAATACAAATCCGGTAAAATATCATATAAGCCTTTTAAACCACGAAAAATGTCCAAAAATTCCCAAAAATTCTAGGAAAAATCCTAGATATAGTTTGGGGCATGAGCGGTCCAAACAAAATACCTAGAGCTCATGAAAAGGATCATAGAGCCTTCTAATAAATATAAAGAGCTCTAGGAGAAGGGGAATTAAATTCCGAAAAAGCCCAGAAAATTCCCAGAAAAACCTAAACGTCGCATAAACGCATTTTAAAAGTTCTGCACTCATGAAACACCAATATGCATCAGCATGAATGCAACTCACATAACAAACTTATTTAATTTAAGAAAAACAATCAACTATTTTTCCTGCACTAAATTCCCTGTAAAACAAATAATTGCTAGAAAAGTTTTAAAATTATGAGAAATCATTGTTTAATTTTTCTTTCTAATCACATCCTGAAATCCAACAATTTCAAGGTGTGACAGAACTAACCCCCTTAACAGGAATCTCGTCCCGAGATTCAGGAGAAAGGCTAGCAAGAAAAGAAAGGTTTATGGGTTTCATTGCTTCACATATTCTTGTCTTGCTCTTCGTACTTCCATAGGACGTGTGTTGGTGGTCCTTGAATCCTTTGTTGCTACTCCGTCGTTAGGTAATCCATGGAGCCATCCTCGAACGTACCACCATGTGATGATCCTAATGGAGAACCTTGGTATAAGTTCGTTGAAGTTTCTCAATCACGCTTACTCTTACTTCATGCCATAGTCTTCCTTCTTTCTTCATGGATTTATTCATGTGATTCCAGAGATGTTCATGAACTTGCTTCTTTAAAGTAGTATGAGTAGAGCTGAATTGATTGTCCCATTACTCTCTCAGGCTTTACTGGCTGGTCTGATGTTAACCCTTTCTTCAACCGTCATCAGTGCTACTGTCTTCTGGCGTTAACTCCTTATCTACGTTGGATCTACCCCCCTTAACAAGTTCTTTCCATGTTTCAAATTGAGCTTGGTAAGGGTGAGCTTCTTCCCTTATCTCATTTCACTACTTTGCTTCCTTGATCTCCTAGCCCTCCAGGGTTGAAATTTTTTGACAGAGGTACTCCAATCCACAAGGATCATAATCTGAGTTCTACCCTAATCTTGGGTAACTCCTTCTCAGACTGACCCCTTTTTTTGCAAACACCTTCCGCTCTTTGTCGATAACCGAACGGTATCGTTGTAACGCCTCAGCTTTCATTAGACTGGCTTCACTCTGGGGACATGAAAGGCCATGGTACTCACAACATTAACACGCCCATGAATGCTTAACATCCTCATGTCATCGTTGCACCTCTAGCTCTGACACTCTACAACTTCTCTTATTCCTTTGACTATGCCATGCTTCAACAACCTGCTTTTTTTTACTGGTCCTAGGTGAACTTTACCTTTGTCGTCTCCATAGTGGGAGGGGACAATAATTCACATTGCATCCTTCCTTGTCAGGCCTCAGCTTGTATGGCTAAGAGTTCCTCGTAGTTGAATGGTGGCAGGAACAGGGATGTTGTAATCAAGACCTTACGATTTTCTTCGTTGTAGTTGTTGAGGAGTAGGGCTCGTTCCATCATAACCTGTCTGATTTTCTTCATAGTTTGAGCCATCGTGTGCAATGCCTGACTCTGTACTTCCATAAGCTATGTCGTCTTAAGATGGAATGAAATAGCTGGCGCATCATCTCCACGGGCACTTTTGGCATTGCTCCCGATGGGGTTTCTCATCTTCAGCCTCTAGTGTCAAGCTGTGTAGAATCTTCGATCTTCATCTTTCTAATTTCCAAAGTGGTCCTTCGAAGAGAGGTAGGTGGGAGAAAAGCAAGAAATATGGTGGGAACGAGAATTCTATAAGGCCTTCTTTTCTTGGACTTGTCACGGGTGTTGATGATTGCAGATGCTTGTCGTTGATGTTGGTGTTGTCTTTGTCTTTCTTTCCTCTTCGTCTTTCTGTTACTGGGTCATCCTTGGAGAGAAGTAGATGGGAGGAAAGCAAGAATTAGGGTGGGAAAGAGAATCTTGTAGTGCCTTCTTTTCTTCGACTTGATTCATGTGTGCATGGCTGCAGATGCTTGACTTTGATGTTGGTGTTGCCTTCATCTTCTATATTGGTGTTGCCTTCATGTTCTCTTCCGAGATGCTCCCTTTGATTAGAGAGAAAGAAAGAAGGATGACAAGGAGGTGGGAGGAACAGAATAAGAACCCCAGCTAGGCAACTGATGTTATTGTAGGTAGAAGACCCACAATACACCAATAATCAATATAAGGAAGCAAATCAAACAAGATCACAAACAAAGCATTATCATGCAAACACAGAATTCCAATGGTCAACAAGTTGTCAGACGATGCTATGTGTAGTTAGTAAGGCACCAAAGGGGTACTCCTAATTCCTAGGCAGGGCTCTAACGTCAAGCTTGGACAAGCATGAAGATAAGTGGTGTGGATCACCTAAGATGAGTATAGAACAGAGACTTTGGAATCTAAAAGACTCAAGGACAGACTCCAAAGAGAATAGGTAAGTCTAAACGGAGACAAACAAACATTCTCATAAGAATGTCTAGGGGAGATGAATAGATGAGAATGAATAAAAGGCCTAAAAGTATCAAGGGAAGTTGAATAAACTAGGATGCAAGGATAGATAGGAATTTCAAGGAGGCATTGATTGATTAAGGTCAAGGATTTAAACATCGGATGCTTTGCAACGTCACCAATAAATCAAGGGGGATAACGTGCAGGAGGTAGATAAAAAACACATTCATCAAAGTGGATAGATATTCAAGATCAAGTAGTCAAGGATTTGTAGAGGTAAGGATCAATGGTTCAACAATAGCAGAACAAGGTGGGGATGAAAGACCAAAAGTCGAGGGTAAGAAGTAAGCAGTCAAGGTGTGGATATGTAATCAAGGAGTAAGGAGAGTTAATAGATAGAACAAAGACATTATAGAGAAAGTCCATATGTCAAAATGAACCTTAGGAATCAACCATTCTATCTAGGCTGTGATCCTACAGTCAGCACGGCTCTAATACCAATCTGTCACACCCGGATTTACACAAAACCTGAATGTTGCCATATGTGTGCCTAGAAAGTCCACACAACACATATAGCTTACAAATATGGTATTACAGAGAACACAATGCTCGAATAAATCAATTTACATCAGAGTTTACAAAAATTACACAGCGGAAGTCTATCTTATTGAACATTATCTTCTAGTCGAGCCTCAAGTCCACATGGACACCGACTGGTTGACCACAGCTTAGATGTACAGAAGGTCTTCTGATAAATCTTCAGTCACTGCCTCAACACTGCTCCATCTGATTACCCATCCGGGATTTTGTTGATTGAATGCAAGTGTAAGTAACTCATCTTACTTAGCAAGTATAACAGGAGTTTATGCAAGGCTAAAAGGCTGACTCGGGTTTACTGCTTTAGCACTTTTAGTTGGTTCGTTTTATCATACGCCTAATTACTACAAGTGTATGAGAACTCCCAGTTTTAACCCCATTAAAGATGTGAGAACATTAGAACCATAGAGCATCATCATCATCATCATCTAATAAAAAAGGATCCAGGCTGCTCGTGACCGTGAGCACGGCTATCAAGATAGATTTACACTCTGCAGAGGTTTCACCCTTTAACCACCGGTCGCGTAAAAGCTCAAAGGAGCTTTGCACCCAACCACGCTCAACCCACACTTCCGAGGTGTGAGAGCATAGGAACGCTACGAGATTTTTCCCAAGACACCCTAACAAACACAGTAGCCGCATTGGTATAATATGGGCAGCATGACCCTTGGCACCGAGATTGACTTAGGCCCACACATCAAACACCATAGGGGGTCAATGGCGTCCGGAGCGCAAAGCACAACATGCGCAACGTGCGGAGCTCCCAAAGCGCAGGTAAGGCGCTCCCAACACGGGACTGTGCCTAACGAGGCATAGCCAACGGATCCCGGAGCGTAAGGGAGACCGTCCTCGATGGATCGAACCATACTCGCTCCCATATTCCCCAACACACCTGACGGTAACCACTGGTAAGCTAGAGATGTACGAGATACTTGACCAAGACCAGAGCCATAATAGTTCCGGTGGTGGCGACAGGTTCCTGGGTTGCCGCTTTGAGAACCGGACCTTAAGGAGAGACACTAGAGCATACACGAAGCAAAGCTCTAGCTCCCTGAACCATGTTGCTAAAAAGCAGGTTTTACCATTAAATTAAAGTGAACCATTAACTCAGTTAAATAAAGGTGATGTAGCTGCGCTTAGCAAAAGACTACCCTTATGCATAAACCAGGGATAACAAGGTATAGTATAAAAGTACTAGGAATTGCCTTAAAGTATACTAGTTAAGACACATGCAAATATGAATGAATGATTAAAGGTGAATAGGTTGCAAGGATTATTCCGTGTTACACTTGCCTCAATTCCACATAACTGCTCAGAATCTTCAGCTCATACTCTTCAAACTCTCGTTCTTCGGGATCCTCGAACAGCGTTCTTTCTACTCGTAGCAAACATCGAGCACAAACATACAAATAGACAAACAACCACAAATAAGAACATTACACCAATCCAAGAGAAAAGCTTTAAAAGAACGTACTAAGCATAAAGGCTCGATCGAAGGACACGCTATCGCAAGAAGACGCTTAAGACGGACTACGGGTGGGAAGAAACAACTATCGAGAGATTTCTGATTACAAGGCAAAAGACTAAGTGTTGGATATATTTTAATTAGGTGAAATCATGTGCATAGGTTATTTCAGAGAAACACCCTATTTGGAATTAACACAAATTATATTTGCATTTCAAAACACGAGTTGAACTTAGCCAATTTTATTTATCAACATTCGAGTATATATTATACCAATTAAACATTTATCTTTAGAAAATAAAGGTATATGAGACATCTAATCGAATAACTTTGTCCTTCGTGTTCAACTAATCAAATTATTATTAGAAAGCATAAATGGTGATATTAATCATATTAACTTTATTCATAAAACCGAGGTATAACCTATTTAACTTTTATTTAGAAAACCATATGAAATATATATTAATGAAGTTAACACTTAATTTAGAAACACCGAGGTCTAGTTGGATTTTATTTAGAAACACAGTGAGATAGTATTAGTCAACTTAACATGTTATATGAAACCGAGATGTAATCCTAAATTGCTTTTATTAGAAAAGGCATTTACATAGACATTAATCATATTAATTTAGAAATAATTTATAAAAGCATAATTTGAGTTAAACATCACCACTAGCGTATTCTTTATGTTCAAACGAACCTAACGCAACTTGAACAGATTAAAACGGAGCTAAAACGTAAAATCTATGGCTAAAGCAAGGCTGTAGGGACCTATACGTGATTAAACGTAGATCTCAGGGACTAGCAGTAGCAGAGAATATTCGCTAGACTCAGTGAATAGTCACCGCGAATATACGATTCTCCGGGGTTAGCTCCGCAAAAGATCAGGGCACGGGGTTGGTTGAAAGGATCTGAAAGGTTTAGGGTGTTTTCTGTAGTTTTGGCAAGACACATAAGTTCTTGTCGAGATTACATATTTCTTCAGGGGCTAGATCGCAAAAACACAGAGCTTCTTCTTCCTCCTGCCCAGGGTGGCCGGCGGCGCTGGGGTTCGAATCGGCGGCGCTCCGGCGGGTTCTGGATGGGTGCGAGGTGGGGAACGGATAGAGGAGGACAAGGGGATCCTATAGAGGACCTCACCCGCGGCAGGGGTGGATGGGGACGGCGGGAATCCCGGTGGAGAGTGCGGCCGGCTCTGGTTCCACGCGCGGGCGGCGCTCCGGTGGCGTGGCGGGGTCGGTGAGCCGCGGCGGAGGTGCGGCTCATCATCGCGGATCTCATGGGGCCGACGGCGTTCACCGGCATGCACCAAGTGGGCGGCTGCGGCAGCGCTGCGCGGAGGGGCAAAGGCGGCGGCGCTAGAGCAATAGGGGAGCGCGGACGAGGCGGCCTCCCCTTATAGGGGCACGGAGGCCGAGGCGGGCGCGCAGGCCGAGGGGCGGCGCCGCTTCCGTGCGGTGTTCGGCACGCTGGTCCGAGATGGGCCTCGCGGGTCGGGCCGGGTGGCTCGGCACGTTAGGGTTAGGGTTTGTTTATTTTTTGGGAAATCATTTCTGGTTTAATACAATCCGGTAAAATACGAGATAAGCCTTTTAAACCACGAAAAATGTCCAAAAATTCCCAAAATTTCTAGGAAAAATCCTAGATATAGTTTGGGGCATGAGCGGTCCAAACAAAATACCTGGAGCTCATGAAAAGAATCATAGAGCCTTCTAATAAATAGAAAGAGCTCTAGGAGAAGGGGAATTAAATTGAGCAAATTCCTTGTATGCCATGAAAATTTCACCATGTTCCCTCAATGCCACAAAAATTTTCAATCTTCCCTCAATGACATGAAAATTGTAGCTTGTACCTTGTATGCCATTTCCGTCGGTAGTCTGTCAAATTTTAACGGAACAACAACCGAAAAGGAATATGCATCGCATGCAATGACATTCATGCCCCTGTTTCACTGACGAAAGGGTCCACTAGCATCTCAACCGGTCTCCCAATCTCTCCATCTCCTCCCGATCCGGTCCACCCGATCCGGTCCCCCTGACCCCCGACGCCTTCCTCCCGATCCGCCGGCCTCCTCCCGATCCGCTCGCCCCCCGACGCCCTCCTCCCGATCCGCTCGCCCCCCGACGCCCTCCTCTCGATCCGCCGCCCCTCCAACGCTGACGCCCCCTCCCCCACCCCCCCCCCCCCCCCCCCCTCGAGGCTCCCTCCGTCTCCGACGCCCCCTACCAGCGCCCGGGGCGGGCGACTCGGCTCCCGTGGGCGGGCAGGTGGCGCCTCGCGCCCTCCCCTGCGTACGGGCAGCGGAGGCTTCCTCCCCTACGTGCAGATGGCGGAGTAGCTCGAGTTGGGCTTGGGCAAGATGGATTCCTCGCGTCCTTCTTGGCTTCCTGATGGGTAAGTTGTTTTTCTCCACCGGTTGAGATGTGTCGCTCAAACATGCAATGGTTTGATGCCATCTTGATTTTCAGGATGGATCCTAATATGAGCTATTTCTTAGAAATCAAATTTGTGCCGAATGCTAGAAGTAGGAAAGATGTTTCTTGCTATATTGTGGATATGGTGGTAGACTCAGACACTACCAATTTCATGGATTTTGTGGATGATATTTGGGAGAAGTTTCGTCCTCGATATCATGAGCGTATAACTGTTGCCTATCATGACCATGCTAGCAAAACCTACCTAGAAGTAAAATCAGACGAGGATTTGCTTGCAATGTTTGCCAAACATGTTGACAAAAAGAAAGTGAACATGGTTGTTGCATACACTCTCCCCACTGAAACACCTCAGTGGCCTACTATATCTGACAGTCCATCAGCTCAACCAACAACCAACCAGCCAACATCCAACCAGCCAACATCCAGCCAACACACAACCAGTGAACCTAGCACACCTAATGCTGATGATGATAACATCCTAGTAAATCCAGAGCCAGAAAATGAGTTTGTTGGGGTGGATGAGGAGAATTTGTACTTAAACAATACTACTAAAAGTGGCTCTTCTCATCAGTCTGCTTTCTCTGAGTCTGAGTCTGATTCTGGCAAAGACTATGAGGAAGATCTGCTGGGAGAGGATCCTGTACCGCCGCCGCATATTGCTTCTTTTAACAAAGATGATCCACCGATGACTGTGGGTAGCACATACTGCAACATGGATGAATTTAAGTTGGCATTATCTTACTATGCAATTAAGTATGAATTTGAGTATGAAACTGAAAAGAGTGATCCAGGGAGAATGATTTTGCACTGCTCAAGGAAAGTGGAGGATGGATGTAAGTGGAGGTTATATGCTACTACTATGGACGACAAAGTAACAATGGAGGTAATTTCTGTTTTTTTTTCTTCTGCATATTTGTGTTTACAGCAAGTTGTGTAATTAACTATCTCCTATGTGTTGTTGTATACAGGTGAGGAAGAATCCTCATCCACACACATGTACTAGTGCAAGAAGAAGCCAGGATGTGAAGCATGCAACCAAATTTTGGGTTTGTGATGTTGTCAAGGACTGGCTTGCTGAAGATTCTAGATTGAGGGCAGCGGAACTTCAGGCAAAGATTAAGGAAAAGTACAAGGTAAAGGTGCCATATAGGCGGGTGTATGCAGGTGATGAGTTAGCACATAATCAACTATTTGGTGATTGGGACAAGAGTTTTGATAGCTTGTACAGATTGAAGGCAAAGTTGGAAAGGTCATGTCCTGGTAGTTTAGTAATAATTGAGAATCATAAAATCCAAGACAAAATCAGAGTTGATAAATTGTTTGTTGCTTTGAAACCTTGCATAGATGGTTTCTTGAGGGGATGTAGACCATATTTGGCAGTAGATAGCACTTTTTTGACAAGAAAGTATAGAGGACAGCTAGCATGTGCATGTGCTGTAGATGGCCATAACTGGATGTATCCAGTTGCTTTTGCAGTGTTTGACTCAGAGACAAATGATAATTGGAAATGGTTTATGGAAAAGCTAAAGGAAGCAATAGGGACACCCCATGGTTTAGCTATTTGTACAGATGCTGGATCAGCTGTCATGTTTGGCGTACAACAAGTGTTCCCATTAGCTGAGCATCGAGAATGCATGTTCCATTTAGTGTACAATTTTAAAAAAAGGTATAGCGGCAAGGTGTTTGATGACCATCTTTGGGCAGCAGCTTATTCTTGGTCTCCTTATTTCTTTGACAAGCATTGGCAAGCAATGGATGAAGCTAGACCAGATGCAATGGATTACATAAGAGGAAGCCACACAAAGATATGGACAAGAAGCCAGTTCTTAACTTACTGCAAGGTAGACTATGTCACCAACAACTTAGTAGAGAGTTTTAATAACTGGATAAAGAGTTGGAAGGCCTTGAATTTGGATGACTTTGTGGATAAGGTTAGAGGCCTTCTTATGGACAAGTGGTATGCAAGAAGAACTGTTGCTAGAAAGATGAGAAGCCTTATTTTGCCGCATATCATGAAGAAACTGAAGGAGGACAGTTTCAATTTGGATATGGATGTGTTTGCAAGCTCAGATGATGTGGCAAAAGTGTGTGTGAAAGGCAGCAATGGCTTCAGGTGTGTGGTGAACCTAGCTGAAAGAACTTGTTCTTGTAGAAAATTTCAGGTCTCAGGCATTCCTTGCTTACATGCTATTGCATTTATCACTAAGATGGGGCAGCCTTTGGAGAACTATGTAGACTCATATTATTCAGTAGAGAAATTTAGATCTGCTTATGAGAATCTTATCCCTGCCCTTACTGATAAGGCCCAATGGCAGCCATCAAACCATGGCTTCTTCATGCATCCACCGCTCTTGAAATCAACTGCTGGTAGAAGGAAGAATCAGAGGTTCAAAGGTTGTACTGAGACCACAGGTAGCACAACACGCAAGAAAGGACAACATAGATGTGATATTTGCAAAGGCTATGGGCACCGGTGGACCACATGCAAAGAGGGTAACCCAGATGACAAAGCAGCCTTACTAGCTGAAAGGTAATGCATCCATATCTCATTGTACTAACATGTCAATCTCTCATCCATATTGTACTAATTTTATATTGTTCATGCAGGGGGCCTCCCAAGAAGAAGAAAAAGAAAGCAGTTGAAGCATCAACTAAGGATAGTCTTGTGCTTGCTATCTCTGGACCTACACCGATGTATTTTCCTCCAAGGTAACAAGTGAACTGTTTTACCTTGCAAATCTGAAATCAATATGAAAATGTTAACCCACTTGTATTCCATGCAGCCAAGGATGCTCTACTAAATTAAGTTCAGAAAAGACGGAGAAGTAAGTTAGATATCAGCACTTTTTTCCATATGTTAGGTTCTTATTGCACTCAAATATGAAATCATTTGCAGGTCAAGATGTGGCTCAAACCAACCTGAAGCACTCTCTGTTCAGTACCCTTTGCCAAATTCAAGTGAAACAACACCACCTCCTCTCTCTCAGCCAACAGGGAAGCGCAAGAGACATGAGAAGGCAGCAGAAGTGAAGGGAAAAACAAAAAAGACAAAGGCAGCTACAACAAAGACAAAGGGTGCAGCCACAACAAAGAAGCTACCTTTGCTGCCTATGACACCTCAAAGTCCTGCTATGTGCAGTAGAAGCAAGACTCCAGAAAGCCCGGCAATGTCTACTACAAGCAAGCGAAAGATTCTAGATTGAATGTCCAGCTTGTCATTTTCTTTTGCTAATTGTGATCAGTCAGGAGAAACTCATGTTGATGTGTCCTTTGTGATGAGAAACTTGGTACTCATGTGGCACATTTAAAACTCCTATTAGCATCTGTATGGCGTGGTTGTACTATTAGCCATGTGTGATCAGTGAGAAAAACTCCTCCTCATTTGACATGTTTTATTGTGTTGAGAATCTGGTCATATTTAATATTATATGAAATGGTTAATATGTTGTGCATGGTCCCCGCAAAAAAAAAGTTGTGCGTGGTGATTTTTGCCATCTTATTATAAGAACTCAATTTATTTATATATCTATGATACAAGTCTGTAATGGCATGCAATGAAAAAGACATAATACACTTTGTTCCTTCACAAGGGCAAATGAGTCTCTTTCATGTCCATTTAACTGCCGTTACACACATATGGCATACAAGGTACAAGCTACAATTTTCATGGCACTGAGGGAAGATTGAAAATTTTTATGGCACTGAGGGAACATGGTGAAACTTTCATGGCATACAAGGAATTTTCTCAATTAAATTCCGAAAAAAGCCTAGAAAATTCTCAGAAAAAACCTAAACGTCGCATAAACTCATTTTAAAAGCTCTGCACTCATGAAACACCAATATGCATCAGCATGAATGCAACTCACATAACAAACTTATTTAAATTAAGAAAAACAATCGACTATTTTTCCTGAACTAAATTCTCTGTAAAACAAATAATTGTTAGGAAAAGTTTTAAAATTATGAGAAATCATTGTTTATTTTTCTTTCTAATCACATCCTGAAATCCAACAATTTCAGGGTGTGACAAACGTCCCGCCCATGGTTTTTTTTCCCGACCGGAACTGGTCCGAAAACCGTGGTAACCGGTCTAACCGGTCCGGCCCGGTACCGGTTCCGGTCGGTTTGAAACCGGCCAAATTCAAAAGTATGAATTTGAAAAAAAAACTCCCCAAAACATACCTAAAAATAGTTCAAGCTGCGACAAATGTAAGGATGTAAAAATTTTCAAATATTCATTCATTTACATCAGTTTGTAGGAATTCAAAGTTTAATCAAAAAAGAAAAAAAAGAGTCGCGGCCCGTTAAGGCCCATTACATCCACTGAACCCCCCCCCCAACCCCCCCCCCCCCACCGACGCCCCTCACCTCCTCTCCCCAAATCCCATTCTCCCGAGCCACCTGCCGCCGTCCGTCCCGCCGTGCCTCCCGGCCGCCTCCCTTCGTAGCCGGGCGGTTTGACCGGCCGGCCGGAGCGGTTAGGGATCTGCAGTTAGAGGCCGGGTAGCCGCTCGGTTAGGCCGGCTAGGCACTCGTGTTGGGCGGTAAGCCGGTCGTATGCGGCGGCTAGCCTGGCACGGGTTGGTGACCTACTTCCCTTTGGTAAAATCTCAACTTTAGATGTAGAGATGAATGATTTGCTTTAGGATTTGTATATGATTCAAATGTTAAGATGAATTTGTATATGATTTGTGCAGATTTGTGACTTCTCAGTCATATGTAGAGATGAATGATTTAGCATTTTGGATTTTAGGTGTATATATGAGTTAGGTGACAATGTATATTTGATTTAGGTACATGTAGGTGTATATATGAGTTGTGATTTAGGTACATTTGATTTAGGTAAATGTAGTTGTCTATATGAGTAGTGATTTACGTGTATGTTTTATTTATGGTAGTGTTATGATTTTGTTGTCCATTTGTGCAGATAGACAATGTCTGAAAGAAATCAAGATGTGGTGTGGGAACATGGTGAGAATCTGTATCCCGGATGGAGGTGCAAGTACTGTCATAAACAGAAAGGAGGAGGTGGCGCAACAAGATTGAAACAACACTTGGCAGGGCGTGGGACGGAGGTGCTGCATTGAAGGCATGTGCCACCAGACGTTCGAGGCTTCTTTAGCGTGACCTTGAGAGGGCTAAGAAGGCCACTGCTGAGCGGGCTCGAGAAAAGTTGAGACGGGAAAAGGCTGCAGCGGAGGGAAACTATCCGGTGCAAGAAAAAGATGAGGAGGAACAGATGAAACATGCCATGGACCTATCGAGAGCGGAAGCAAAGTACCGACGGGGGGTGGAAGAGCGAGGAGGTGCATACGAGCATGGAGGTGGTAGTGGTTCGGTCAGGGGGAATCCTTTGCAGAGGATGTTTGGGAGAGCTTCTTCGCAGAGGGAGAGGCCGAGTGCAGCGGTGGAGGACTATAACTTGGCATCCGGTGGGAGAAGGGGAATGACACAACCCAGGATTGATCAGGCTCGTAGACACAAAAGGGTAAGAATGCAAAGGAAGCTATTGGTAAAGCCTGGTCAAAGTTTTTTCATATTGCGGGTGTGCCTGGAAGACAGGCAGACAATCCATACTTTGTCAGTGCGGTCAGAGAGACACAGAAGTGGTGTAAGTTTTTGTTTATTGCAATCACACATTCACACTTTGTTTGCTTAAATTCTGGTTTCTAATGATTTATATTGTTTTCAGGGGAGGGTATCGCGTCACCCACCGGGCGAGATATTGATGGCAAATATCTCGATCAAAATGAGAAAGACTTGCATGAAAAGTACCTCATGTTCTAGGCTGAGTGGCCATTATTTGGCATCACTTGATGTGTGATTCTTGGACTGGGCCGACAAGGATGAGTGTGATCAACTTTTTGGTATATTGCAATGGGGTCATGTGGTACCACAAGTCAGTTGATGCGACTGGACTATCTCAAGATTCAGCTTATTCGCTCAAGGTAGCCCTTAAACATGGCCCTACACACATTCACATTTAATATGATTTCAATGTTACTAACTATTGTGTTTGTTGTACCAGGATATTCGAAAGGTGGTTCAGTTCATTGGCCCCGAGCATGTCGTACATATTGTCCACCGACAACGGAGCCAACTATAAGAAAGCATGCAGTAAACTGGGGGAAGAGTATCGGCACATTGCTTGGACACCTTGCCTAGCACACACGGTAAACTTGATATTGAAGGATATTGGTGAAAGGGAGGACCATAGTGGCATGATCAATATATGCAAGAAAATTTCTGCTTGGTTACACAATCATGGCCAATTGCATGCACAGATGAAGAATGCAATCGGTGGTGAGTTGGTGAAGTGGAATGCCACTCGCTTTGGGACTAACTACATGTTCCTAGAAAGCATCTATCGGAAAAAGGATCGTTTCATGCAGTGGATGACATCTCCGCAGTTCACACAAAGCAAATGGGTCAACTCAGAAATGGGTAGAATTGCTCATGCTAGGTTTACAAGTTTGGAGTGGTGGGATGGAATGAAATACATCATTGACACTGTGATGCCAGTGTACAAGTTGCTTCGCTTCGCTGATCAGGACAAGCGGCCCAACCTTTGTGAACTTGTGATGCATTACCAGACCATGACAAACGAGCTGGAGTCTTACTTTGGAGGTAATCGATCCACTTGGAATGAGTATAAAACGATCCTGAATTCCAGTATACGAGACACGTACGATGACAGTACCTATGTGGGTGCAGGTATGACTTCACACTTGAATCAACTTTATGCTAATTGCCCTTTTCATTTTGTAATGCCCTTATGCTTAATTTTGAAGCTGCCACACTGAATCGAAGTCATGCATATACGTATCAAGCAAATCAAGAAATGTATTCTGCATTAAGGCATGCGTTCGAGCGCATGACGGATCTCGACACAGCTGTTAAGGCATTGCAAGAGGCTGAGATGTTTCGGCAGAAACATGGCGACTTTGGCACTGACATGGCTATGAGAATGGCAGTTGACCGAAATACAACCCCATGTAAGTGTCCTTCTTCAAAGCGCCAATAATGTTCTTTCATTCTATCGACCATAATACTTACAGATTCACTTTCAAATGCAGCATCGTGGTGGATGATGTTCGGAAGATCCACTCCGAACCTGCAGCGGCTCGCTATGCGGCTTGTTTCACAATGTTGTTCATCAAGTGGGTGCAAGCGGAACTGGAGTACATTTGCGTTGCTGCATACAAAGATTCGCAATCGGCTGTCGCACAAGAAACTTAACAAGCTTGTCTATGTCAACTACAACCTTCGACTGCGACTTTCTGATGTCTCATATTATGATCATCGTGATGATTATGATTTCGCGGATCAAATGGCCCACCTTTCATTCTATGATGAGAAGAATCCTATTCGGGAGTGGATGGAATATGGTCGATCCAATCGAGCTCCAGTTCTTGATGAGGACGATGAAATAAGAGACGTCCCTATCCCGTCTCATATTCTCACGGATCAGATAGACCCCCAGGATCTTCGGGCTGCTACGGGGGATGCTAATATCAGTGACTGGGCACGTAGAAATGTGGGTGACTCTCACCTTGGGAAGAGAAAGGAGAGGAAGGGGCCGCATAAGGCTGACGACCGTGACGTCAAGCGTCAACGAGGAAAAAGGGTGGTCGTAGAAGAAAAACCTGTGGGCAGCGACGACGATACTGATGATGCGGAGGGTCATCGTAGTCCACCGTATCAGGAGTCTCAGGATAGTAGCTCCGCTACAGAGGATGATGATAGTGGTTCTGACGGTGATGGTGGCGGTGGTGGTGGTGGTGGTGGTGGTGGTGGTGATGCTGCTGGTACTAATTATACTACTGATGCTCGTAGTCGAATTATTTTCACAGGTATAAATTGCACGTACATACGAAGCTATGTTTGTCATTCGGAGTACTAATTAAAAAATATGTTTCATTACAAGAGAGGATCAATTCACGCATGCTACTCAAGATCGAGACCATGGTGCACCCTCCTCTCAGAGGAAAACGCTTGGACCTAGGGACGACGACACTCCACAGTACTCCTCTTCCTCGTACGGTGATAGCTCTCACTCTACTCATAGCTATCCTACAGCTGACATAAACGCGCAGCCCCCCACGAGATGGGTGTACGAATGGGAAGACCCCCATTTTTATAATATGTTAGTTCAACAATGGTCTACAACAGCGGCTTGGACGGGCCAATCTTGGCAAGACTACAAGGCTGACCTGCTTCGAGTGCAAGGCTTGAATGTCATGTCCACCGCCGAGTACCAAATGACGACTGAAATGGGGGTCTTTCCATTCATGCCTTTAACTTCTATTCATGTATATTTCTATGGACTATGGTATTTGTATGTACTATTTATTTGTATGAATTATGACTTATGAGTTATGACTATGAAGTATTTGTATGGGCTATTGATCTTTTATTTGTAAGCAGTGATTATGGTATTTTTGTATGGTATTTGTATGCATATTTGTAAATTATTATTTTGCTGTGGTCTTTTAACATTAATATTTGCATAACTCATGCCAAAAAATCATTTTTCCATTTTCTGGATTTTTTTCTTCTTCGATACCGCCAAACCGAGACGGCTACCGGTCAAACCGACCGGCTAACCGCCCCGAACCGCCGTCGAATTCAAAGATTTGAATTCGACCGGACGAGGGCGGTTACCGCTCCAACCGGAGCGGTACGCCGCTACCGCCGGCCGGCGGTTTGCCCCCGGTCGGGAAAAAAAACCTTGGTCCCGCCTCCCTGAGGCTAGGCCTGCTTACCTGGCAGCTCTTTAGGACCTCAAGACTATCCTCACAGATGAACGCATGTCTTTTCTGCGCACTTTGTCCTCACTCATGCGCACCCGGGAAGGACTTCCCAGCCGGTCACCCATCATGAAATTGCTCCGGGCCAAGCACGCTTAACCCGGAGTTCTTTCGAGATGAGCTTCCGGAAAGGAAGTTACAACTTGTTGGTATGAGTATTCTATCAATCCTATTAAGCCCTGAGATGTCACAGTTGTCAACCCACGTTGACAAAGATGAATGACGAGCCTCCTTTACATTTTTTCTATTTGTTTGGAAAGGAAACCTAGCAGTAGCTACCAATTCTGAGTTCCAAGCAACAAGTCTTTTGTTACCCAACCCCTATTATAACATCTTCCAGCTAAACATCATACTACAGATGGCCAAAATTTTGCAGTAAGCAGTGCTCACTAAAGGCACAAATACAATTAAGGCGACACCTATATTTTTCCTATCTCCTGAAATGGATATTGACAACAGTTGGCTGCATATAAGTCTGCTGAATCGAAAGTGCAAGTGGGAAAAATGGGTGAAACAAGAATGATGAGATTCTTTTCGCTCTGCTGTCAGAAGCACCAGAATCCGAACCTGCACAGAAAAAGAAAAGGGTATAATCATGTTAAGTAAAAGTAACACTAAGAAATTCATGTTCTTGCCGTTTGCAGACAAGTGATATATTTCCCTTCATTGTGGTATATTAAAAATGTTGGTTAGGTTAAAAATGCTGGTTTGTTCCCGTGACAAAGAGGTAAGTTAACCTACAGCTCAGTACAGGTACACGATTCGTGATTCTACTAGTGTTGTGTTGGCTTAATGACTGTAGTTGCACTTGATACAGGCTATGTTGATATATTGTCACACAAGCTAGCTCTAGAATCTTAGCAAATGAACAAACCAACAGACACTACCTGGCTTGATCTTAAATCTGACAACATTTGGTGACCGCACCGATATAAACTTTATTGGATGCTCTGTGCAATGCCGATGTCGATCAATTGCTGAAATCAGCTGCAAGGAAGGGAAAAGTTTGCCACAATTCAGAGCAGAGAAGGAAAAAAATAATCATATCTGTGTATCATACACCACCTTATATGCAAGCCAGGATTATTACAGGTCAAATGGAACTGCATAGAACAAAATGGTGAAAACTGTGAAATTTCTAATGATGATTGCTATCAGAGTAACCACTTGTACAGTATATGTGAAATTGGAGAAATATATGAATTGAATTAACAAGATAAGTTTTCTTATGCCTAGTATTTTGCGGGATTATGGCTACTAAATTTCAGGGAAATGCCTAGACATAAACAACCATATACTTAGCATACATAGGATATTTTACACTTACATAATTCCCCACACTGAATGCGACCTTGGACGAGTCACACCATACAATATTCATTCATTTATGGAAAACTAGTATTACTACTTGATGCCAAAAAAAAAATTTACAAACCGAAGTGGTGATTTTTTTTTTCTACAAACTCTGAATGCTAAATGTCTATTTTGAATCTTCGTATTATTCATATTTGCATAGACCAACCCAAAGCAAACAATTACTACTACAACAATAGCATTCAGGCACAGGTTTCAATATGAGCATCCAGGACTAGCTTGGTTAATGCAATCTCTACATCAGATTGCAAAATAAAACCAAACCTGTCCAAATGTTCCTCTATACATTACAGTTTAGTATATGTGCTCCCTGAACAAATTTTCAGTGATACTGACTACTCGAAAATGTTAATGCCCAATGTGACGAGCAGAAAAAGGTGGTGATAAGGAGGAAAAAACAGTGAAATTTAGCTTTGAGCTTGACTAGGACCAAAAAATATTCAAATTATATCCAAACAAGAAACTAGTCAAGCTGTGCACATACACTGCTTACAGTGTATATTTTAAACGAGTCATAGAACATACCTTCTCATCATACCTAAAAAGTGATAGATCAAAATATGGTGATGGACTCTGTGATTGGCAGGTGTAAGGCAGTGACGCCATCATCTTTTTCACGAACTGCCAAACATAAAATAAGAAGTGTTTAGTCGCTTACCAACAGCTTCAACATAACATCAAACAGAACAAGGTAACTGATCCCAACATACTACGTATCTTTTAAGAGATTAAGTGCCTGAAAATGAACAACGAAAAAGAAAAATCCTTAATTACACATAAGAACCAACCAAGTACAACAACAACAACAACAACATAGCCTTTTGTCCCAAGCAAGTTGGGGTAGCCTAGAGATGAAACCCAAAAGAAACAAGGATAAGAAAGACATAAAACGGCACAAGACCAAAGATAAGGTTAGGGGTAAACAAGAGAAGAAACAAAAGATCACGGTTCAGGCACGTTAATTGCTAGTCTCCAAGCGCATCTATCTATAGCTAATTCCTTGGAGATATTCCACTCTCTAAGATCCCTCTTGACCGACTCGTCCCAAGTCAGTTTAGGTCGACCTCTACCTCTCTTTACATTATCTACCCTTTCTAGAACCCCACTACGCACTGGCGCCTCAGCAGGCCTCCGTTGGACATGTCCAAACCATCTCAACCGATGTTGCGTCAGTTTCTCCTCGATTGGTGCTACGCCGACCCTATCCCGAATATCTTCGTTCCGTACTCTATCCCTTCTTGTGTGCCCACAAGACCAGTGTAACATACGCATCTCTGCTACACTCAATTGTTGGACATGTCGCCTTTTTGTAGGCCAACATTCCGCACCTATAGCATCGCCGGGCGAATCGCCGTCCTATAGAACTTACCTTTTAGCTTTTGTAGCACCCTCTTGTCATAGAGGACGCCAGAAGCTTGACGCCATTTTAGCCAACCGGCTGAAATTCTATGCCTAACATCTTCATCAATATCTCCATCCTTCTGGAGTATCGATCCTAAATATCGAAAAGTATCCTTCTTGGCCACCACTTGCCCATCAAGGCTAACGTCTCCATCCTCATGTCCAGTCGCGCTGAAGTTGCACATCATGTAATCTATCTTCGTCCTACTAAGTCTGAAACCTTTCGACTCCAACGTGTGCCTCCATAGCTCTAACTTCCTATTAACCCCCACCCTACTCTCATCAACTAGCACCACATCATCCGCAAAGAGCATACACCAAGGGATATCACCTTGTATGTCCCTTGTGACCTCATCCATCACTAAAGTGAATAAATAAGGGCTCAATGCTGACCCCTAGTGTAGTCCTATTTTAATTGGAAAGTCACTAGTGTCCATCACATGTCCGGACATATGTCATCGCATCCTTGTACATATCCTTGATGAGGGTAATGTACTTAGTGGGGACTTTGTGCTTTTCCAAGGCCCACCACATGACATTTCTTGGTACTTTGTCATACGCCTTCTCGAGGTCAATGAAAATCATGTGCAAGTCCTTCTTCTGCTCCCTATATCTCTCCATCAACTGTCGTATTAGAAAAATTGCCTCCATGGTCGACCTACCAGGCATAAACCCAAACTGGTTTTGGGTCACGCTTGTCACTCTTCGTAGGCGATGCTCTATAACCCTCTCCCAGAGCTTCATCGTATGACTCATCTGTTACAATTACAACTTTAGAGTTGGTTTTTGTGCTGGTTGTCGTGGTAGTGAATCATTTACCTCACCCCTACATCTTGAACCTCCTAAACAAACAGCTACAAACAACAACATAGCCTTTAGTACAAAGCAAGTTGGGGTAGGCTAGAGATGAAACCCAAAAGAAACAAGGGTAAGAGAAACACAAAAGGGCACAAGTCAGAAGTAGAGTTAGGGAGAAACAAAAAAGAAACAAAGGTCATAGTTCAGGCACGTTGATTGCTAGTCTCCAAGCGCTCCTATCCATAGCTAATTCCTTAAAGATATTCCACTCCTTAAGGTCTCTCTTAACCGACTCGTCCCAAGTCAGATTAGGTCGGCCTCTACCTCACTTTACATTATCGACCCGCTTTAGAACCCCACTACGCATCGGTGCCTCACGAGGCCTCCGTTGGACATGTTCAAACCATCTCAATCGATGTTGAATCAATTTCTCCTCAATTGGTGCCACCCCAACCCTATTCTGAATATTCCAGACTCTATCCCTTCCTGTGTGCCCACAAAGCCAACGCGACATCTCTGCTACACTCAATTGTTGGACATGTCGCCGTTTTGCAGGCCAACAAACAGCTAACAAAACAAATAAACTCCCAAACAGAAAAGGTAATAAAAATATATTAATAAACAAAATCACCGGAAAAACAAAACCTTTTAATGAATTTCAGTCTTAACCCAACAAATTTCTTCCATTGTCAAAATTTTCTATCCTTGGTCATCTTCACCTTCCTTGGGACTAAAGGCTATGCTGCTGTTGCTGTTGTTGGTCATCTTCACCTTCACCCATCCTCTAAATTATCTGTCACCACCAATGAAAAAGGTGGTAGGAGACCCACACCCATCACCCTCTTTCTCACCGTCACGTAAGGCCACTCTCACAATATAGGCTGTTTTCAATCAAGTTGAAAGTTATGAGATATGATGTGAGTCATGATGGCAGTACATGTCATACGGCAGTGGACTTGAGGGCATAGTTAGGCGAATCACAATGTGTCATGGGCAGAGGAGATGAGAAGGATGGAGATGGGATTGCGACGAAGATTATATTTGAAAGAAGTAACAGGACGTGGTCCTGGACCTGGTGGCATGGAGGAGGCGTGATGATCGCACTACACCGAGGAGGCAGATCACAAGGTACAAGATTACTTTTATCAAATGCCTAAACTGAACTATGCCGCGTCATTAGTTTATATCTCACCAGAGCCCTCAGCTAACCAACTTAATTCCTGTGCAAGCCAAACTTAACTGATCCAACTAGAAAACTAATCAAACTTTATCTCTGACGACTGCTTCGGTGACAAGGCTCCTCTTGATGCTGTACTCTTCCTGCGGCACCTGTTGTACTTGAGTCCCCACATGACACATTAGCGGAGGTATGGTGGGCAAGGATAGAGCTCGGCTAGGCACCCATGGTAAAGCCAAGGGCATGGCATATGCCAATCCCAGCATCTAGAGCTCAAGGACCTGGGGAACTGAATCTTCTAACAGCCGCGAAGTGCAGTGCTCATCTAGTCAGATAAATGTGTCAACTTGTCAAAAATTAATGTGCATCAGCTAGTAGTATTTGATACTGCTACTTTCCACACATCAAGATTACATTTTTTTCATAGTATTAACAAGCAAAAAATACACGCTAGGTTTCATATATACTGGAAGACACACTCAAAGCTCAAAACCAATAATTCAACTGTTTTGCCTAGTATAAATACAACCAGCATGTCCCATATTAAATACCAAGTTAGTTGAACCTTAAGTTGATGAGAGATATTTGCATTCAATTATCAATAAAGAAAAGCAATATTCATCAATAAAATTGTTGTAGCGAAATATTCTGTTAAATATCATATGCTGCATTTAAAACATACACTGGAGAACCAGTGTTTCTGTATACATATATCTACATAGTTCAGTATTTTGTTCTGTTAGAGTATATTTGGTAGTTATAGATATACCCTATCGTAGACTACCATATGTAGCCGGGGGAGCCTTGCCCCCCAAGTCTTGTACTCTCATATATACCGGCCGAGGCCTCAATGCAATACATCCACAATCATTATACGCATCTCTCTATTCTCCTACATGTTCAGTGTACATGCTTACACGAGTTTGAAATATGAGGTGACACCAATGGAAGATCACATGTGCAAGTTCTCATGCCTTGTCGAACCAAAAGCTAAATATTCTTTGAAAACTGCATCATACTTGTTCTATCAATATTACCTGTGAGGAGCTGCTTGCTTTATTTTTCATTGCGCGAAGTTGATCAAGAGCATGAATGTCGTTGGAGTGCGACGATATAAATTTGCCAAGCGATGAATTTTGTGGATTTGCATGAAAATGGTCATAAAATTGTTCGAACAAAGAATAGAGCTCCTCTGATGAATTCTGCTACCAATTTATAAAATAAACTCAGCACATTAACAAGATATGGTACAACATGTAAATCTGTTTCCATGATCGTAAATACCTGGTAAAGCGACACGATATCTGTTGTCTCCATGTTATACACAGCAAAGAAAGCTAAGTTTTGATCAGTGCTTCGAGAAACCTAAGGATATCCAAAAGATGTTTGCACTTACAGTTAGATGACATCGAGGTATGCAACACCTACTGGCAGGAACGCAGGATGACAGAAAGAAGACTTACCCCTCCATCCACGCTACCAAACTTTATAAATAGGTGATGGCGATCCAAAAACTGTACCTAATCAACTATCATGCTGTAAGCACCTTTGGAAGATAATTCGTTAAGAGAAATGATCTGTTTAGCAAATTGCATAGGCCCTGACACAAAGCTCATGTTATCACTAAGAGCTAGCCAGTTAGCAAAAAAAGAACTACAGTAAGTGCTAGCAAAGAATCACAAATATTTTCAACTAACCAGAAAAAGGTAAGGTAGGACAATGTGAAAACAAAAAACAGAAATGAATATGCTACTGTAGTACCTTCCATATGATAAGATCAACATAATCTTGGAAGTGAAAATAGAACTTCTTCTTGAGATGCTGGACCCTCTGCAAACAAATTCAATACTTTAAAGTTCAAACAAGAAGAAAAAATATCTTACTTTAACAAAACATGTTACAAAGGCAATAATATCACAATCACAAATGACGTTTCATAAAAAAAAAACCACAAATGATAGAGTAAGCAAATCAGCAATAATAATGCTATTGTGTGAAGTCTCAACATTCCAAACGAAGCAGCAATCGCTATGCCAATAAGGATAGATAAAGTAGCCACCTTTGTAATGAAAATAGGGGGAAATTAAATTTCCTTAATTGTTTCAAATAATGAGATTAATCCCAAGAGTACTTGTAAATGAAATAGAATCAACAGTAGTTCGGTGCTGGAAAATGATTCAAATAAGATAAAGTAGCTAACCAAAGTCTGGTCAGGAACTTCGTTCCATGTCTTGCGAAAAATATATGACAACAACCGTTGCTTGATGCCAGGAAGAAAAGAACCCCCGTAACCAGTCTGCATCAATCAAGTAAAAAGTCATAAATAATTTTTTTTCTTATCGAGATTTAATATGCACAAGTTCAACACTAGAAAACAGACGGTCAAATAATCCAGCACAAAAGCACAACTGAATGAAGCAGGCATGTTTATATTCTTCAATGAAAAGTCATATCAAAGAATGATACAGAATACAAGCTTTCCAATCAGAACCTAAAAGTGCATGCTTCTTTCAATTCAAACTGGATGTTATTCAACTACAATCTATAGTCGATATCTCGTGACCCATCAAAACTGGACAGGTTACAAGTAAAGCTTGGCATCTGCTTTACTCCTGCAATCGACCATATTGTCTAGCAGCAACTACGTTTTTCACACATTGTGGCCTGCAATATGATAAACCAGTACTTAAGCCAGTGGCAGTCGTAGTACTTTTTTCTAATCTGGTAACTTCAAAGTTAACATCAGACTGTTATTGCAAATTACAGCATCCTTTTCATCCTTTCTGATGTATGTCAATACCAATAACAAATTACAAATCATTCTATGTTGACAACATAAAGGACAAAAGGTTCTAGTGTCATTTCTATTTTCAAGTATCTCTAATACAAACAAAGAATCCAAATTCATTGTTCTTGCTATGCTTCAGACAAAATAAAACGCTACCAAGAGCCAAAATTCAAAGGCAATCATTATCTTTTTGGTTCATACATAGAGAGATTGGGGCAGGAACCAATTGATGAATCACCTCATAATCTACTCCCTCCATTCCAAAATGTAAGAGGTTTTAGCTTTGTCCTAAGTCAAACCTCTCTATTGGCCAAACTTATATACAAAAAACACTAACATCTACAACATCAAGTTAGTTTCATTAAAGTCACCATGAAATATGTCTTGAATCTTGATAGTGCATTTCTTTGGTATTGTCAATGTTAAACATTTTTTTTATAAATTTGGTCAAAGTTTATAAGTTTACTTAGGACAAAACTAAAACCTCTCACATTTTGAAACAGGAGTACACTGATAATGTCCATCAGTCTTACAATGTTACTGTCAGATAGACAAGGGTGGATGTTTGATGAGTGATGACCATGCTAACGCTGTAGACAAAGCCCTAATCGATATATTAATAATAATATGTACAGACGATTTATTTAACATGTGCACTTTACAACTGTACACCAAAAAAGAAAAGAAAACTTAATGTAAAGTAAGTAAAATCCAACAAATTTGCGGTACTAAAATTTGCATTTACCTGAACATGTGAGTGAAGAAATAGCTCATCATCTTCCCGGCAGAAAGCACCAATTCTGCGTACCTCAACAAGGTTGCCTGAATCTCGGATCTGTACGATATGTATTGTTTGATATCTCAGAGATACAATACAAAGCAGGTCTTCATACAAGTAAGCACCAATACTATGTGCCAGATTGATAAAATCATTGCAGAAAGCTTTTTCATCCAGTATCACGCCATCTTCTAGCCTGGTAACACAAATACAGATGTCCTAATCCACCCAAACGATGCAAACAACGGTTACAAAATATATTGTAACGGACCCGAAAAAATGCATTCGTCCTGAGACAAGAATTATACCTCACAAGATAGAAAGTTATTTTCTCAATTGATGGCACGCCATGTACTGCACCCTCAGTGACAGTTGAATCATTACTTTGTGCAGTTGATGTTGCAAATAAGCCAAATTGATGGGATTCCATGTACAGGAAAAAGTCCTTGCAAATGTACTCATTGCTGGATGCAAGCGGAATTGAGTAGAGCTGCTTAAAGAAGCTATCAAACCTCTTTGCTTTTGGTGGAAGATCATGAGAATCACATTCTTCATTGCATGAATATGTCAACCAGATGGGGCGGTATACAATCAAATCTTGGTGGTTTCGGCTAAAAGCCACAAGATATTTCCCATCATCAGTGAACTTGCGAAATGAATAGTCTGGGCAATCTATGTCAAATATAGTGTAGCTTGGAACCAAATTCTCATAGAACTGTCTAATAGTGTTAACCTGTCAGCAGTATGGAAAGAACAACAAAAGACAGCTTAGATCTCCTTACATGATCAGAGAACAATTGGAACCTAATTTGAAGAAAAAAAAAGAACATTAAAGAGCATGCTATCACCCCTGATCATGTGTTGTTACAACATTCACTAAGGCAAAATGCTATTTTTTAAGGTTTAAAATTAAGCGATTGATTGTTCAGTTATCTGTTATAGAGCATAATGTTATCCAGTTTCCATATCTTTATGCTATAAATTTTTTTATAAAAAGCAGAAGTACTAAATGTGGAATGTTATATCATTGTTTCAGACATTCAGTGTCAAGTTGGACACAATATTACATTCATTTTCCATTTGTTAACATAAAATATGTAGGTAACAAAAATACACAACCATGTCTACTGACAAGGTACTCTTGTATAATTAATCTATAAATGAATAATCATGAGCTACCAGAGAACATCATCCAAGCTAACCCACGCTCATTTGGAGCATGGCCTTGCAATAGCGTTCAGAAGGCACAATTTAGTTTGGTAATTTTCCAGCACTCTTTGCAAGCATGGCAAACATTCACTCAATCATTAGGGATGTCTTATCATCTGGAGCTTCCATGTCTGCATAGACATCACCACAGCAAACCGAACAAGCCCATAAAGGCAGAGCAAAACCTAATCACACAATCTTGAGGCAAACCTCAAATAACGACCACAGCTAACCCTCTCGAGACCAAACCCGCGGTTCCCCCGCTCCAAGGAAGGAAGCCCGCCACACTTCAGCTGTCTTCGACGCACCAGCCACACGATCCTACCAGACACGACAGGAACCGAGCAAGGAGCAGAGGGAGGGGAGGGGAGCGGAGGAGGAGAAGGAAACGTACCGCGGCGCCGGGGCGCGGGGAGAGGAACTGGCGGTCGAAGACCCTGGAGGTGAGGTTGCCGCTGCGGAAGAAGCGCACCATCTCGGTCACCGCGCCGCGCGTCGCCGCCTTCGCGGCGGCAGCATCGCACGCGCGCACTCGCCAGGGGGATGGGGGAGGAGGGGGCGCGGATCGAACAGTCGCGCTGGGCGGGGAGCTCGTGGGGTTCTCCTCGGAGATGCGGCGGTGAGAGTGTGGGGGGCAGGGAAGCCGGGGAGGGGAAGGGAGAACCGGAGGCGGGGAGGTGGGATCTTCGCTTGTGGCGGTGGTGAAATTTTGTGGAGCGGACGGGATGGGAGTGGCGTGGGAAGTGGCGCGGGGCGGTGGCGAGTGGGGTGGGGCCACGGCCCGTGGGAGTTGGGACGGGAGGCCAGTTGGGGGACACGAGCACGCGGCTCGCCGCCACGATGGTTGGATTGGGAGCCGCAGCAGGTCGCCAGTCACCGGGTCATTCCACCGGCGAGCTCGAGTGCCGAGTTGCATAACCGTGTTTGGAAAATCTTTTTGGAGCACAAAAATAGCTCCGATGTAGTATCTTTAAAAAAAAGAAAAAATCTATTTTGAACATCGACTATCATCTATGTTTCCAACTCTAAAGCTAGAAATCTTTGGCCACTTAACTCTTAAAACCGTTTATATTTGGCCATCGAGTGGTCTTTTGTTGGTCGTTTTTTGTGACGTGGACGCCATGTAGCAGTGAGACCCGCATGTCAGTTCTTTTTTTTCTCCTCTATCTCCTCTTTCTCCCTTACTCATCGGTACTCCTCTCCTCTTCTCCGGTGTCGACCGTTCTTCATCAATTCAAGCAACACCTTCCCCCTCCCCACCCCCCCCCCCCCGCCGGCGTGCATCGCCACCGTGTTGTCGTCGCTACCGTCGTCTCCCGACCCCCGTGCCTCTACGTCTCGGTGGCCGCGCAACTCGTGGTGGAGTCTCCGACGTCACGACACATGAGCAGTTCGCAGGTGGGCGGGAATCCAGCGGCGCCGGTGGCGCACAAGCAGCTCGCAGGCGGGCGGGGATCAAGTGGCAGGGGCGACCATAATACTCGTGGTGGAGTCTCCGTCGGCGCCTGCGCACGAGAAGCTCAAGGGTGGGTAGAGATCCAACAGAGTCGGCGGCCGCACAGCTCACGGTGGCGCCGGCGAGCGAGCCGGGCCTCTCTCGCGAGATCCACGGCCGCCAAACCTGAGCTCCTGTTTTGTGGCATAAACTCTCAAATTAATCCGGCTTAAGTGTGCTAAACATCGCATTAAATGCGATCAGGACACTTAAATCGAATTAAGGTGACAGTCTGTCCGATCAAACCCTACAACCACAAACAGTTACCTCGATCGAAACGAGTCATGCAAATACTCATACAAAGACGAGTCCCAGAGATTATAACAATTCACAAATATTTAAAAGGTCCCATTGAGTTACTTTATTACGAACTGAGTTCATGCATGAAGTAAAAGTAGTTCAGAGTTCAATTGTAGCGGAAATAAACTATTTAATTGAGGAGGGCAATATCATGTGAAGCCGTCATGATATCATTCAGAAGCTTCGTCCCAAACAACGCTCCAACCAGGAGGCAGAGTAGTTGGCCAACTAAGACTGGCAACCATCTCCTCAAGAGCACTACCTGAAAACAATTCAATAAGCAAGGTTGAATATACTGATACTCAGCAAGACTTAACCGACGGGTGAAAGCTACATCACCGATTACTGGATATGAAAGGCTTTTTAGCTGGTGGGTCTATTTTGCCAAAGAGCGACTAAGAGTGGATACTTACTTTCAATATTTTAGCCTCAAATTTTAGTGGTAGTTAGCCATTCTAGGTAAGCCATCTATACTAAACATGATTTTTTTAGCAAGATCGTTATGTTCCACTTTCATTACTCGGTGACAAGAGGTCAAGTAGTCTCATTAGCTACGAGAAACAGATGGTTCAAACCGATTTTACAACCTTGCAAGGTGGATACTAAACACACAGAAAAGCCCCAACCACAAAGGTCGACGCTAACCAGGCCGTTCCCATGTCATCCTGGTTCGTTAATCCGAGCCTACTCCCCTTGGACACAAGCCTATCCGGTTGATACTTTGCGGCAGCGCCGGCCGGATTCGGTCTTGAGCCACATGTGTACCGCATGGGGAGGTGAATCCCAGGGAAAGCAGGGAGAGGCCACTCCCCATTCTGAACAGGTACTAAACTTACCGGTCCCATGTACCAAACAAGTGCTTAGTGCTTTCAAACACTTGACCAGCATCGCCGTCACATTTCGGCCTTAGCAACTTTTTCATAAACAGACGGGGCATCTACATGACCAAAATCTGCGTCTGTCATCCTTATGATTCATAAGTAAAGCGGGTGATTCCTAAAATCTCGCGAGTGACAGGAAATCACTCGACTTTTACCGGATCCTTATAGCATAGCAACTATCGACCTATCATGCTAGTATTGGAAAGCATAGGTACCTAGATCATGCAACTAAGGTTTCAATTCAACTCCTGAACGTAAATGCACAAGCATAACTTAACAAACATAGTTGCATAATTTCAGAAAGATAGGTTATGCTCCGGGCCTTGCCTTCAGGCACTTGGTTATCCTGGGGATCCTCAGCACCAGGGTTCGGGTCTTCTTCCACCTGGATCACGTTCACGTCTCCCGAGACTTGCCCTTCTTCTCTGGTCGGCACAAGTTCGTAGTTGCCATCAGCGAGGACTTGCTCCACACGAAATGCATATGCAATAAGAACATGATCTTGTATCGTGTCATCATATTGGCATATTGATAAAACCGGGGTGTATTGAGTGACACATTCACTTAGACAATTTTTTTCTGACCTTTCCTTTCTTTAAGTAAGTTTGTAGTTGCTCATTAAAGTACCTGGGATGTGTTGATGGTGATTATGTATACATCTAAGATTACTTGATTTGATTTTAGCATAAAACAGCAAAGGTGTGTGAAGTGATGTGTATAGTTCAATTAATTTTCTTAAAGGGTGACCTATTTTTATTTAGCCTTTTAAACATTGCAACTTTGATAAATTATTCTGGCAGTTTGGTACATGATCTTCATGTGAGAAAATTACAGTGTGTTCTTGGTTTGACTTTTGAATTACTGGAAAAAAACTAGACCAACAACATGAATACAGCTACCATGAAAAATCACACTATCAGTAATTGGTCCTAGGAATTTTACCAGAGCTTCAGCTTGTTGAAACTAGCTGTCATGCCAAATAATAGCTTAAAAGGATCACATGATCTTGCTGTTCTAATTAGCTCTAATTAACCTACTTGCATTTAAAAGAGCAAGTTAGCCATGCCAAACTAAGCTCCACTATTTACCACAGATACATCAAGCAATTACAGAGCTACAGCAAAAAGATTCGGTTCATTTACTTAGCAGATTAATTTGAACAATTCATAGATTAAAACTGCACAGATACACTAAATAAATCATAACTTAAAATCCATAGCAGATCTATGAGCCAACTTTTTACAACAATCTAGAAACTACACAAAGAGCAACATACTCAAAAATCAACACAAATTAACCTGTAGATTTCAAACTATACACAAACTCATATTTGAACAGATTTGAACCTAGTTTAAAATCTAAACAGAAAACTCCTATACATGCTTTCTATAAAAGGTAGCATTCATCACAGGGAGTTCAACAAAATTGGATTTGCATTTTTCCAATTTTTTTGTGATTTTTAGTCGATTTTTAAATTTATCTGTTTTTAAACCTAGATCTGAAGAATCTACTCCAACATAACCCCTGGAACTTTCTAACTTCTACAGATAGGTCCCTGAACTTTACACTAAAGACCCTGGAAAGACTTTGAGTCTTGCAATTTGATCCACAGGCCGACCGACGGCGGGTTCGGACGGAATCCGGCGAGATGGGGTCGCGGGGCTGGGCGAGAACATGCTAGGGTTACTCACTGACTTACCTAGGGCAGATCCTGTGCAGAAAGCGAGGCTGGAGGGTCTGCGACGGTGGCTGGCGGAGAGCAGTGTTGGGTGTAGGACGGCCCCGGAGTGGACTCCGCCACCAACAGCCTAGAAAACGGACCGAAAGGGGAGCGGAAAATAAGAGATGTGACCCCTCTCGGAAATGGACACGAATCCAACTCTTGGGATTCCGATGCAAAATATTTAAATCATATATTCCAGCTAAAATAAAATGATCATCCTCCTCTAGTTACAAAAACCTTCTCTATTTATAGGAAGGCGAACCGACACCAAGTACAATTACAATCTTGCCCTTAGCAACTGCTTGATTCCCGGAATATTCTTGGACATTACAGACTTTACCCTTCACGGGATGCTACCGTCAGCCGGGCCCATTCTAGAATACGAGGGAGCTTTCGGTTTCTCGTATTCGCCTCGCCTCTCGCCGCGATCTTCGGTCTTGGGTCGAGGTGGAATTCAGCCCGCTCTTCCGCGGGCATCTTCGGGTTCCCCCCACGCGACTTGCCGGACACCATCTCCGACTTCGGATCCGAGGGTGCCCTCGGATTTGCCTTCGGGAATCCGGCGCCCGTCTTCCGGTCCGCGCCTGTTCCCCCCGACGCGACTCGCCGGACGCCATCTCCGGCTCGAACCCGAGGATGCCCTCGGGTTTACCTTCGGGAATCCAGCGCCCGTCTCCTGGACCGCGCCTGACCCTGAAACTTCATCAGACATGAAGACAGCTGAAAACACGGTCAAGACTCCCCAAAGGTGGGGAGGGGTTACTTTCCGAAGTCTACCCCCCAACAGTAGCCCCTCGGCAGTGAGGGACGCGCGTCATTTCCTCGAGGCTACCTACGCGGCGGCCTGAGCTGTCGACACGTCGCCGAGCAGTGGAACGGCGAGGGGGAAGGCGTAGACTTCCCGGAACACCTCCCCCACCTGGGCCTTGTTTTGGCCTGTTTTTGTTACTCGTGAGGCCCATTTATTTTTTTGGTGGCTATATAAGGAACCTTGGACCGACACTCGTCTCTACTCGTCTCTATTATTCTGCTCTGGTTTTAGAGGAGCTCCGAAGCTTTCGCTGATTTTGAGAAGCCTTTATTTCTGCGCTTCTTTTCCGGGTAAGTTTTCTTGTTTGCTTTCTAGTCTTTTTTTCTTTGTATTATCTTTTCTAGTTCGTTCTTGATTAGGTTTGGATAATTTCCAGGACTGTGTTTTTCCTCTAGGGCTTCGGTTTTGATTAGGTTTGATTGTTTCGTAGGGCTTTTCTTTTCCTGCTTTAATGGCTCCGAAAAGGAAGAGGATTGATGACGAAGGTGGTATTGATTCTGATAAACCGTCGTCGAAGCCAGCGACTCTGATGTTCGGTTTTAGCACTTTCAAGCAGACTGATCTGCAGCTGCTGGAGTCTTCCAAGATGATTGAACCGGGGAAGGCTAGGCTTGCAGAAGAAGATAAGGCAAAACCTTCGCCGAAAGCTAATGAGGTTGTTGTTTTCCGGGATCACTTCGTGTCCGGCCTTCGATTTCCCCTGGATCCTGTTGTCGTGGAAATCTTGAAGGGATGTGGGGTTTATCTGCATCAGCTTACTCCGAACGCTTTCGTTCGCTTGAACGTGTACTTGTGGGTCTGCAAGACCACGAAGATTCAGCCCAGTTTGGACGGTTTCCTATACGCCCATCGGGTGCATAGGAAATCTAAGACTCAACTCCACGCTCACCCTTCCAAGGGGGACGTCGAAAAGGAGTGTCAATTCGGCTGTCTCAATTTCATATACAGACCCCATGTTCTCTTTCCTGTTATGGCCTATCGGAATAAGTGGCCGAAGAACTGGTGGACTTCTTGGGTGTACCACGTGGTTGCCAAGGACGATGGAGGTGACTACCCCCTCGTGTGTTCGCCTCTGGGCAATCTCTCGGGATCTTGGCCTTCATCTGCCGGGGCAGCCCCCGAAGGGGTGGCGTTTGTTGAAATGCTCCAGAAAATCTCTCAGAAGTACAGTGTTCGCGATCTTTTTGAAGAGTTCCGCCTGTGTCGTGTTTTTCCCGTCCAGGCCGGATGGAGTGTAGATTTCTGGAAGGAAACTCCTGAGGATGGTATTCTGATGCCCGATTTCGCTAAGTGCTTCGGTCTAACAGCCAAAGGTTTGTTGGCTATTTCTGATGCTTTTTCCTTTTTTTATTTCAAATGTATGTTTTTCTTTCCGTTTCGAGGCTATTACTAACGCTTTACTTTTTTCCGAAGACATCAACGCTTCTTGGGTTGAAAAGGATGTTAATGGTATGATTGGGAAAGAATCTCCAGCTGAATTCAGCGAGAGCAAGAAAACATTATCATTGAAGAGGTCGAACCGTGTGTTCGAGTTTTTTAAGATGTCTCCTGGTCTTCGTAAATCTACTAACAAGAGTATTGCGAGAGATCTGAAATCCTCCAAGGACGAGAAGGATGTTTCTGCGCCTGCTACCTCGAAAGCGACTTCTGGTAGTGGTGGTGTTGTTCCTACCAGAGTCCAGGAGTCGCCGCGCTCTCGACCGAAAAGCGTAGCGAAACGCAAAACTTCAACTTCTGGTGACAGCCTCGAAAAAGCTTAAGATTCTTGACCCCAAGGAGATTCTCAAGGATGTTTTTGGAGATATGGATGATGATGAATCGTTGCTTGAGGGTGAAATGGTTGGACCTTCTGAAGCTCCAGCTCATGCAGTTGATGACAGTGTTCTGGACGTTCCTCGGATTAATTCCCCCGTGGTTTCACCGAAAGCAGGGGAACGAGCTGTTAAACTTGTTACTTCCGAAGTGGTTCTAGCTAGTGGGCCATCTTCTGTTGGTATTGGTGTTGTCTATAGCCCCCCTGCTTCTGATAGTGACGACAAAGCCGATGAGGTGGAAGAGCGGGGCGTCCAAGGTGGTGATGTTGCTGGTGATGTACGCGCCAACTCTCCAGACCCTCATGATTCTGGATCTGACTTGTCCCGAAGGTCGTCTAGAGATTCTAGTCCATCTTCGGACAGCACTTCGGATACCAGAACAGAATCTGTGCCGTTGCAACCTCTGATAGCCGGGGATGAAGGAGATGCGGATGTTGACATTGATGACACAGAAACCAGCAGCAGCTACTTCGTGAGCTCCGAGGACCCTAAAGAAATTGCACGTAAGCTTGGTTTTCCCGAGGACTGCAAGCTCATTGGCGGTCAGATGGTAGGAAAGGTCGCTTTTAAGAGTGGGGGGCATGAGCATGAATTTCTTTCCGAAGCTGGTCGCTCTTTTTGCTTGCCTCTGATGGAAAGCAGACTTTGCCAGCAAAACACCGAGGCTGTTCTGCAGCAGGCTGAGGACCTGGCCTTAAAAACTTATCTTTCAATTCGTTGCGCTTCTCGTACGCACAAGCGAGACATGGATGATCTTCGACCGTACTTGAAGAGTTCCGAGGTTGCCTCCGGAAAAGTTGCTGCGCTGGAGGAAGACAAGAAATCGCTTCTTGAAAGTCTTCAGATGGAGAAAGGGCGCTCGAATGATTTGGCCCTAGAGAAACAAGTTCTTGTGAAGGAGAATGAAGATTTGAGAAAAATCGTGGATGATATGAAAATCGAACTGGAAATTGAAAGGCGGGTTGCCAAGCGAAACAAGGAACTCATTGAGGAGAACGAAAAGTTGAAACAAGATTTGAGCACCCAGGATGTTAGCCTTTCCGAGCTGAAAAAGCAGTTTGAGGATTACATGCGTGCTCACGCCGAAGGTGTTGAAGAAGTCAAAACTGGTTTCGCTCGTGCTCTCGCACCTTTTGGTCTTATCCCCCTGACTTGGATGTCAACGAATGCAGCATCGAAGGGTTTTATGATTGGATATTCTCTTGCCTGGAGATAGCTTCTATTGGTAGCGGCTTGTGGGGAGAGTTAAACGCTAAGGTTGCCTCTCGGGCTTTTGCCCAGGCCATTTGCTCGTTGCTGCCTTCAGATGCTTCTGCCGATTCGAAGCACATTGGTAAAAATGAGCTGCGCATGCTGAAGGATCCTTCTTATGTTTGGCCTTCGGTGGATGATTTGGCTCCAAGAGCTCTGAGCCCCCTTGCCAAGAATATCGCCAACAATTTCATGCTCACCTTCTTCAAATTTCACGGCGGGGTTTTGGCTCGGGATGAGTCTCGTCGCACTGAGGAGCAGGTTGGTTCTCTCGTTTGTTTTATCTTCTTTTTTCTGTGGTGGCTTCGTTTTCATGACTTTTCTCGCTGTTCTTTACAGATCCGGGCTCAAATCGAGAACAAGGTTTCTTCAGCGCTCGAGGCTCGGCTCGCTTCAAAGTCTGTTAAATCTTCGAAGCTGGAGACCATCGAGGAAGAAATTGAACCTGAGGCCGGTGGAGCTTCTGGTGCGGCCGCCGCAACATCTACCCAAGAGGTTTCTGCTACCCCGACGGAAATCAACCCGAATGTTGAGGCGCGAGAGGTGTGAGGCTTGCGTCGTGATTTCATGGGTCATGGATTCATTGTAATAATTTTAGAATATTTTGCTAACTCTGCTCGGTTGCCACGCAGGTCCTTCGTGTGGATCCTGCTGTGGTAACCGAAGGTGTGCTCCCTTTGATGATGTACAAAGATGGTTTTCTTATGTCTGGTTGCATTTGGTCCAAATTCCGAGCGAAATATCCGAATGCAAGTTTCGACTCGTTTTGGGATTATAAGCTTCGGAAGTATAACGCTCGAAATGCCGAATCTCGGCTATTTTTCTCAGTGTTCTGCCGAAACATGGTGGAACACGATCGTACTTTACACACTCGATTCTTCGTCCGTGAGATGAATCGACTTGACCAGATTAGTTCTGGTGTTGGATTCGAGCCCCCCTTCGGTTTGTTAACTCCGAAGGAGGAACCTGTAGATGATAGCGAATATGAACCTGCGGAATTTATGTATAAATTCCCCAGTTAGATTTTTCCTGAGCCCTGCTCTGTAACTTTGTTTTCTCGCCCGCAGGTGATTTCAATGCATTCTTGAGAGGTGAAGCTGAGGCCATCATTTCTGGCGTTGTAGATAAATTGCTTTCTGAAATTTGTGATGTTGTAATGGGTGAGACCTGAAATTTTTTGCAATGTAATTGCTCAATAAAAAGCCCCGAGGGCAGTTCGATGTTTGAATTAAGCTGGTTCGAAGAACACCTCCCCCCCCTTGGTTCAAAGGTCGAACTCCGAGGGGCAGGCAGATTTTGAATGATATGGTTCATATTCCTTCCCGTCGGAAGTTTTGATTCTTTTGGTACCATTTTCGATATTTTTGGGCCCAGGGGCGTGTTTCCCCTATGTTTATTGCGGAATGTTCCGTCGCGTTTTTCGCGTATGAGTTAAGACTTATGCGCTCGGGCCATTGTTGCGCTCCGAGGCTTAACTCATAATGGTTCTTGAACCATCTGTTTTTCCGAAGACAACTCCGCTTTGTTTACGGAGCGGTTTGTTGCTTCGGGATTTTGTTTTCTTGGGGAACCTTGCTTATATTACACAAGGGGTTACACAGGAAATCCGCCTCGTTAAAAACCTCACACCTCCGAATTGCTTATGAATTGCAACTCGAAAGCTTCCCCTGTGAGGAAAAGAGTGCGGTGTCCTCATTACATAATGTAAACGAGAAATTATAAAAGAGGGAACTGTAAAGTGGAATTTGTGTTACAATTCTCGAGCCCCTGGCTCCCTAAACGTAATAGCGTTGCAACATGTCTTCATTCCACGGGTACGGGTCATCGACCCCGTCCAGTGATTGCAGTCTGAAAGCTGATGGTCTTGAGGTTTCTGACACGAGAAAAGGCCCTTCCCACTTCGGGTTAAGCTTTCCTTTGTATTTTCCCTTTGGGACCTTTCTGAGTACCATGTCTCCTGTCTGGATGCCCCTCGGTTTTACCTTTTTGTTCCTCCACCTCTTGGTTTCTTCTTGGTAGTCTTGGATGTTTCTGGAGGCTTCTTCCCTTAGGATTTCCATGGTGTCAATTGTTACTTCCATCATGGTTGCGTCTTGATTTGGTTCTGTTCTTCCGGACTCGTGCTTGATTTCTTCTGGTGTCATGGCTTCTTCCCCATACAACAGCCTGAATGGCGAGAACTTTGTTGTTCTTGATTCTGTGGTGTTATGGGACCATATGACTCTTGGCAGTTCATCTACCCATTTTCCTTTCGGGAGGCCGGTGATGTTTTTCTTGACACCGGAGAAAATGATTCCATTTGCTCTCTCAACCGCCCCGTTTGACTGCGGGTGATACACGGAGGCGAAGCACAGTTTGGTTCCGAGGCCTTGGCAGAAATTGCGAAAAGACTCACTGTCAAATTGTTTGCCATTGTCGACTGTTACTTCCTTGGGTACTCCGAATCGGCATACAATGTTTTGCCAGAAAAATTTTTGCACTGAGGCGGATGTGATCTTTTGCACTGGCTTTGCCTCTATCCACTTGGTGAAATATTCTACTGCCACTATTGCATAGGTCAGATTCCCCTGGGCCTTCGGGAGTGGTCCCACGATATCTATTCCCCATCTGGATAACGGCCAAATTGGGGGTATAAGTTGTACTTCGTTTGCGGGGAAATGTTTGTATGGTGCATGCATGCGACAGTTGTTGCAGGTTCTGACCACTTCATCTGCGTCTGATACTGCTGATGGCCAGTAGAAACCTTGCCTGAAAGCTTTCTGAACCAGAGCTCTTGTTTTGATGTGTGATGAGCACATTCCGCTGTGAATTTCCTGGAGCAATTCCTTGCCTTCTTGGACGGAGATGCACTTGAGCAACGGTGCGCAGACTCCTTTTCGGTATAATTTTCATCTACTATACAGTAGTTTCTGGCCTTGGCTTCCATCTTCTTTTTCTCAGCCTCATCTTCTGGTTCAAAATGCCCCCTTATGAAGGCCATCAGCGGTGCTCTCCAGTCTTCGCTCTGAATTGCATTTATATATCTTACTGGGGGCTCATCGCTGAGACTGATTTCTGTTTGAGCACTTCGTAGAATACATCCGAAGGTAGCGGGGATTTGCTTGCTGCTGCTTTTGCTAGGTCATCTGCCTCTTTATTTCTGGACCTTGGGTAGTTTTTCACTGTGAACCCGAAAAAGTATTTTTCCATTGCCCTCACAGCTGCCAAGTATTTATTAGCTCTGGATGCTTGGCTTTGTACGACTTGTCCTTGTGCCCTGCAATCAGCTCAGAATCGGTGTTTATGAAGACTCTGCGTGCCCCCAGTGCTCTTGCTTTCCGAAGTCCCAGCAGTAGCCCCTCGTATTCTGCAATGTTATTTGTGCAGTTGTCGTAATCAAGCCGAATAGCGTATCTGAGCTTGATTCCCGACGGGGACAGGATTATTGCGGATGCTCCTGATCCTCTGTCACAGTAAGCTCCGTCGCATTGTATTTCCCATAAGGATTCTGGAATTGGTCTGGAAATTGCCTCATTGGAAGGCGTCCAATCTGCTACAAAATCTGCCAGGACTTGTGATTTGATTGCTGCACGTGGAACGAAATCGACAAAATGCTCTTGCAACTCCGCTAGCCCATTTTCCGACCCTGCCTAAGGATTCCTTGTTTTCAAACATATCTCGTAGTGGATACGAGGTTGGCACAAGAATTTTGTGGCTGAGGAAGTAATGACGTAACTTTCTCTTGGCCATGATTACAGTGTAAGCCATTTTCTCCATCTCTGAGTAAAATAGCTTCGAACCCGAGAGAGCCTCCGAGACAAAATAGATTGGGACCTGAGTCAGCACCCCTTTGACCTCTTTTTCTTCTACTAAAGCTGCACTCAACGCTGTATCCGAGGCTGCAATGTAAAGCATCAGCTGGGACCCTGCTGTTGGGCTCGATAGGATGGCAAGGTTCTCTATGTATTGCTTGAGGTCTTCGAAGGCTTTTTGTTGTTCTTGGCCCCACTGGAAATTCGCTGTGTTCCGAAGTGCCTTGAAGAAGGGCAGACTTCTTTCTGCCGATTTTGAAATGAACCTGCTCAGTGCCGCAATTTTCCCCGCTAGCTTCTGTACATCTTTCCTGTTCCTCGGCGGCTGCATCCGCCTGATTGCTTCAACTTTCTCAGGATTTGCCTCAATTCCTGTCTTGGAGATTAGGCAACCCAGAAGTTTTCCTTTGGTGATGCCGAAAACACACTTTGCTGGGTTCAGTTTCAAGCCATTTCTTCTCAAGTTTGAGAAAGTTTCCCGAAGGTCTTGGATGTGATCTGCTCTCTGTTTGCTTTTTACAACGACATCATCAACGTATGCCGAAACATTTCTTTTCAATTGGGACCCCAGAATTTTCTGGATCATTCTGCTGAAAGTGCACCCTGCATTTCTGAGTCCTTCCGGCATTCTGATGAAACAGTAAGTTCCGAAGGGGGTGGTGAAACTGGTTGCCTCTTCATCTTCCATCTTCATCCAGATCTGATGGTATCCAGAAAAACAATCCAGAAAACTAAGCATTTCACAACAAGCTGCCTGATCCACGAGGACATCTATTCGTGGCAGTGGGAAGTCGTCCTTTGGGCAGGCCTTGTTCAGACAAGTGAAGTCAATGCACATTCTCCACTGTCCATTTTTCTTCGGAACCATGACTACATTGGCCAACCACAAAGAGAATTGGACAGGACGTATGACTCTAGCATCTAACAATTTCTGCACCTCTGCTTGTGCTGCGTTTTTTCGTTCTTCGGACATGACACGGAGTTTCTGTTTTTTCGGCTTTGCCTTCGGGTCTAGGCGAAGTTCGTGTTCAATCACACTCCTGCTGACTCCGGTTAAGTCGTTTGACGACCAGGCGAAGACATCTTGGTTGTTCCGAAGGAACTCAATAAGTCTGATTTCTTCCTCACTGTCAAGTTCTTTGCCTATGATGACGGTTTTGTCTGGCACATCTTCGCATAATGGTATTTTCTTTGTGTGCTCAAAAGGGGCTACCCGCTCTGCATTCTGCTTTCTCTTTTGTTCCTCAGGAATTTCCTCTGGGTCTTCGTTTTCTTCCTCGGGTTCATCATTGATTGCATGGACGTGTTGGACACCGAAAGTTGTGTTTCTTTCAGCTCTTCGGGCTTCATCCTGGCTGCCATACACAGAAATTATGCCTTGACTTGTTGGAATCTTCATGCAGAGGTAATCCTGGTGGATCACTGCCGAGAACCTATTTATGGTTGTTCTTCCGAAGATGGCATTGTATGGGTAGTCGATTTCGACGATGTCGAATGTGATTGTTTCGACACGTCTTGAGGAACCAGAACCGAAGGTGACATCAATGTCACGTTTTCCTTTTGCGTTTACTCTCTTGCCTCCGAAGCCATACAGTGGATTTTTTGCATCCCTCAGGTCTTCGGATTTGAAACCCATCTCCAGAAAGCATTTCCAGGTGATGATGTCTGCAGAACTGCCATTGTCCACAAGAATTTTACCGACGTCATTGCCGTACGGTCTGTGCTGAGAGTTACGCCCAATGTTAGCTCGGATCACGAGCGGGTCATTATGTGGGTATTTCATGAGTCTCACATCAGCCTGACTGAAAGTTATGGGTATATGGGACCATGGGGTTCGGAAAACTTGCCCAGAGCAGATTTGGTTCACACTTCGTGCCTCATCTTTCCTTTGCCTCTTCGTCATGTGTTCGGGCTCGTTGGAGCCCCCAGAAATTGCATTTATGGTATGGACCATTCCTGGCGGGTCGTCTCCGATGTCCCCCGCAGAGCTGCTTTGCCCAGCATTTTCTGATTTCGGCTTTATCTCCGTGTGGTAACCCAGTGAGTCATATCTTGGGATTGGTGGTGGTGGTGGTAGTTGTGGCATTTGAGGAGCTGAAGGGTATGCGTATTGCTGAGGTGGAAAATAATAGGAGTGATGTGGTGGGACAAAGTTCGGTGACACATACGAAACCGAGCGGTTGATAGGCTGAGGGGGTTGTGGTATTGACGATGTGTCAAGCGAGTGACCCTTCGGGTTTTTCAGCTGCTCTTCGAATTCTTTCTTCTTCTGGAGAGCATGAGGACATTCGTGAGTGCTGTGGCCAATATCTTTGCCATGAAAGAAACACCATGGGGTTTTACCCCCTCGACCTCCTCTTCCCCCTCTTCCTCTGTTGCTTCTTCCCCCTCTGGAGTTTGATGGCTGACTGTCGTTGTGACCACTGCTCTGTGCAGATTGCTGACAGGGAGGTTGATTTGTGACGTTGTTTATTGGTCTCGAGTTCTGCCTCGTACCTGATTCTGATTGCCACTGCCTTTGCTGATAATTATTCCCCCTCTGTTTCTTCTGCGAGTTCATCTGTTCGATTCTCCTCCTGCGCCCCTCATCCGACTTGCAGTATTCTTGCATGATCTCGAATAGTTCTCTAACAGTGTCAGGTCTTGCTCTTTCTAGATAATCTTGGCATGGGCCAATACGAAGGCCAGCGATGGTGTAGTCGATGATGCTATCTTCCTTCACCCTTGGGGCTCTTGCTGCTAGCTTTACGATTCGCTGCATGTATTGCTGCAAAGATTCCTTGTCACCCTGGACGCATGATATCATGAAGTCGTTTGAGGACAGGCCCTCGGCCTGCATTCCCCGAAAGCTTGATATCAACCGGCCTCTGAGTTCATGCCAAGTTGCTATTTGCCCCTTTGGGAGGTTGGTATACCAGAATTGGGCTGCCCCCTTGAGTGACAAGACCAGAGCTTTTGCCTTTGTCGAAGAATCTCCTCCGTTTGATTCCACCACTGCCTCGTATTTCATGAGGAATTCTTTGGGGTCGGATTCACCATCATACTGTGGCAAGGTTGTGGCATTGAACCGAGGTGGCCAGGGGGCTGCCTCCAATTCTGCGGATAGCGGTCCTACATCAGGAAATGTGTTTCTGTGACCTGTGTGGAAACGTGAATTGTGTGGGGCTCTTTCCGGCTGCTCCAACAATCTATTCTGCAACTGATCAATGCGACGCTGCATGTTTTGAATGGTCTGCCACATCTGGTTTTCGGGGACGCCTTCATATTGTTCCTCTTCCCTGTTGCCTGCCCGGATGGATGTTACATTTCTTCTTGTCATTTCTTCTTGCAAGGCTTCGTATCTGAGCATTTGTTCTTTTAGAGCTTCGGCTCTGTTTTGAGCGTTGAACTGGTCTGCGGTCAGCTGACCCTTGTCCCTGGTCATGCCCCTTGATCTCGTCTGTATCGTTGGGTCTGCTTGTGCCGAAGTAGTCGCTGCTCTTCGTGCTTCTTCTGATGCTCTTCGTATTGTTGCTTGTACCCTTCGGAGAGCTGCTATGTCTTCTGCTGTCACTCCAATCTCCTCGAGGCCTACCTCGAATTCTCCGCTGGCTGAGTCCTCGATGGCGATCTCTGGGTCTTCGGAGCGCGGCGCTGTCTGTGGTTGTGCCGCCTGCTCGCCAGTGTTGGTGATACCTTCGGGGTTTGCCTGTGTGACTGGTTCCGAAGCACCGGCTCCGTTGGCTGCGCCCTGAAGGTTTCTTCTTGGTTTGAGCCATTTGTGGTCTTGGATTACTACCACGAGGTGGGCGCCAAAAACTGTTGGGTGTAGGACGGCCCCGGAGTGGACTCCGCCACCAACAGCCTAGAAAACGGACCGAAAGGGGAGCGGAAAATAAGAGATGTGACCCCTCTCGGAAATGGACACGACTCCAACTCTTGGGATTCCGATGCAAAATATTTAAATCATATATTCCAGCTAAAATAAAATGATCATCCTCCTCTAGTTACAAAAACCTTCTCTATTTATAGGAAGGCGAACCGACACCAAGTACAATTACAATCTTGCCCTTAGCAACTGCTTGATTCCCGGAATATTCTTGGACATTACAGACTTTACCCTTCACGGGATGCTACCGTCAGCCGGGCCCATTCTAGAATACGAGGGAGCTTTCGGTTTCTCGTATTCGCCTCGCCTCTCGCCGCGATCTTCGGTCTTGGGTCGAGGTGGAATTCAGCCCGCTCTTCCCGGGCATCTTCGGGTTCCCCCACGCGACTTGTCGGACACCATCTCCGACTTCGGATCTGAGGGTGCCCTCGGATTTGCCTTCGGGAATCCGGCGCCCTGTCTTCCGGTCCGCGCCTGTTGCCCCCTGACGCGACTCGCCGGACGCCATCTCCGGCTCGAACCCGAGGATGCCCTCGGGTTTACCTTCGGGAATCCAGCGCCCGTCTCCTGGACTGTGCCTGACCCTGAAACTTCATCAGACATGTAGACAGCTGAAAACACAGTCAAGACTCCCCAAAGGTGGGGAGGGGTTACTTTCCGAAGTCTACCCCCAACAAGCAGGGCGGTGGCGGCGGTCTATGTTTCGGCTCGGGCGAGAAGGCCAGTGCTCGAGCTCGACTGGGGGCTGGGAAGTTGGAGTGGTGGTGGTGGAGCTCGAACGTGGGGGAGCAAGTGGACAGAGAGGCGCGCGCGTGGGTGTTCTTACCGGCGGCCTGGCGGCGACAATGGCGGAGCGGCGGGAGCTCGAGAAGAGGGAGTGTTGGCGGCTTTTAAGTATCAAAATAATCAGCCAACATTCTCTACTAAAGTGAAGGATTTACAAAGCTAACACGCATATTTCCCTTCGAATAATGTAGTTCCACATGTCCTTGGAGAATATTTGGTTGTAGGTGTTTTGCTGCATAAATAAAGGAAAATGGAGAAGAATCCACCTCATGGATCCAAGTGACAACCTCTCGACAAATCAGAAGCCACCACATGTACATCACATGGATTGAGGGGCCCACCAGGGACCAAACCCCCTCAACTCGGTGTGTGCATGTGCAGACAACACTCAGGGCCCACAGGACAGTCACTTAGAGAAAGCACAATCTAGGGAGGCCGACCAGGGGTCGGCCGAACCCCAGGATCAGCCGAACCAACCTTGGGTTGGCTGATCCTGGCCTTCCACGTGTCGCTCGCTCGTGCTCTCTCAAGGTCGGTTTTGAGGTGCTCTAGGAATATTCGCTCGAGATGCTGCTTCTTGGAACCTATAAATAAGTGGGAGGGGTCTCCAAATGAGACACACGGGCTCTAGGCTTAGTGAAGTAGGCTAGAGTAGCTCTATTCAGGTTCTAGGTCTCCTTTGAGCTTGGGTAAGCTATTGTATCTCTTAGTTCTAGGATGACTTTGATCTACTTTGATCATATATCTTTTCCATACAATGTTTGTCTTAGTTATGATATGATTGAGCTGTGTTCATGTTCTTGCTATCATGATATGCTTGGTTTATATGCTAGATTAGTCCTATACCCTTGCATAGATAGTAGAGATATGAGTGCCCTCTCTTGTATTAGACTTTGCTCTAGTTCAGTTAGAATAAAGTTGCATGTCTTGCATGATCTTCATGTTCTTAGCCACGGTATAGTTTCGCCGACTATTCTTATAATAGCGGCATCGATCCAATTCTCAATAGTCCGGAATGGTCGATGTCTTGTGAACAACACGAGCATGGGGCTCGGGTTGGAATCAACGAGTGATTATGAGTGTTCCCCACGGTTTGGCTGGGGTAGACCGCGGGTGGTGAAATGAGTAACAACCTGGCTGTGCTTAAGCAGCGAGGGAGGTTATCTCCCCTTACCGGAGTGTTTTGATCTATTTCATGATTATGTGTATCTTGTATCTCTAATATGACCTGTGCATGGATGTGATTAGATTAGAACCGTAGATGCTAGCTCTTAGTCCTTCCCTAGTCTAGATGTCCTAGAGGTGAACCCCAGTTGTGTCACACTACCCATATCATATCTTTATATTTCTTACCCCTGTTCTTGGTATGTGATTCTATCCATGCTATCGCTATATTCATGACTGCAATAGTACTCTTTTACCAACCACGCCTTCCTTTGGGAAATACGATACCCTTGGGAATACTCATGGGGGAAATGCTACAATGGTATATCCGTGCGCTTGCGGATCCCCTTTCACAAATGTTAGATTACCAATTGGTCACACGCATTTCTTGTGTCGTTGTCGGGGAAACTGGCAACGTCGTTAAGAAATGCCAACAGGGAGCTGGGGGTGCTATTTATAGGCGTGGGCCGGGCGTGGCGTCGAGGCGAAGTTTGGGCGGGGGCAGCGCGGGTGAAAGGTCCTTATTTGGTTTTGGTAATTGAGTGACAACGTAGGTGGACTAATATATGTTTATATTGAGATACACAGGTGATTAGTCCATAGATACACTAGTATGAGCAACTTGAGCCACGACGGTGAAGTGGCTTGAATTTGTTGCAATGCTCAACTAGATGTGATGAAGATGTGGAGAAATATAAGCATCTTAAATTGATAAAGATCAAAAGGATGAGCATGATAAGTTAGTGATCACCAAGGAAATGTTGTTAGATTGGAATTTCATATGGTGGTCATAATGAGGAAATGAATATATTGAAGATGTGGTATACAAAGTGGTTTTGTATGACAAGATGGTGAAGGACAAGCAAGACTTGGCTGTGATGGACCATGCAAGGGTGAAGGGCAAGCAAGAGGTTTGACGCCGAGGGACCAAGGCAATGGTGAAGGGCGAGTAAAGGCTTGGGCCGATGGACCATGAAATGTTATATGAAGCTATGAGTGATCCACATCAATCATATGAAGAATGCAAGAATATGAAAATCATATGTTAGATCGACATCATGTATATTGATGAGATAAAGTGGGCACGGTCTATATGTTGATGAACATAAAGAGCCTTGAAGGAATTGAGGTGATGAACAATATGCATATGGGCATCAAAGAAGACCAAATGAATTTGCTCAAGGCAAAGGTATGAAATGTAGGGCATTTCATTTTGCCGGTCTTAGTGATTAGTGGAGAAAAGACCGGATTGATAAGATAGAATGTCAAAATATTAAGAGGGATCTTGATGATGCTTGAGTCTTTACTAGGTGTTGAAAAGCTCAATCTTGCACATGCATACTAACCTTGGCAATGAACCGGTAGTTTGTAAAGACGCCTAGAATACGGTTGATGTTGATGGTGTGTGCGGTGGATCTTGGATTACATTTCTGCTTTGACCCAATGTGTTTTGGGTCAAGCATTCAGTTGGGATGTGTAGTCCTCTGAACAAGCTTTCCATAGAGTTCAAGATCACCTAATTTGGACATCGGAGCTAAGAGTTACGACCCTTTTACTGAGCCTTAGTCATGCTGAAAAAATGAACTGTGGACCGTCCGTCACTTGTGAGGCGGACAGTCCATGAAAGGCAGACCATCCGCCAATACCTGGCGGGCCGTCCGCAATTGTTTTATACGTCCGACGGACCTAACGGCCGACGCTTTACACAGAAACGTGTTCTGAGGGTTCCAGTGCACTTTTATAAGGCGGATAGTCCGTGAAAGGCATAACGGTCGACTCAGAGAGGCATTTATTGAGAATATAGCCGTTGGGTTTAAATAGAGGACCGTCCGGCCTTGTAGGGCGGACAGTCCGCCAAAACAGAGCGTTTCGGAACTGTTTGAATATAACGGCTAGTTTGGGAGTGTTGGCCTATATATACCCGGTCTCCTGCACCTTGGATGGTGGCTGAGCATTCCATTGAGCATCCTTGAGCTTGAGCAAGTCCTCCCCATGAGTTTGTGCATGTGTTGCACATGAGAGAGCGTGAGAGGCAAGATTTGAGTGCATTTGCATAAGAGATTGAGCTTTAGGCACTTGGTGAAGGGTCAAGTGAGTCTTGGCTTGTTACTCTTAGTGTTTGCCGACACCTAGACGGCGTGGTGGTGCTGTGATCCGGTGATCTTCTCTAGAGAAGCTTGTGAGAAGGCCCGGTGTGCTTGTGAGAGGCTTTGTGCTCGCCTCACCGGAGTAGTGAAGAGCAACTCTAATGCAATCGAGGTGTGGAGCGGTTCTTTGGTTCAAGCCGGCTCAAGATCCAGCGGTGCTTTGATAGAGGAGCGGTTGGAACATTGAATCCACCTCAACGTGGATTAGGGGTGACCGACAAGTCACTGAGACCACTGGAAAAATTTGGTGTCTCTGCTTTGTGGTTTGTTCACTTGAGTTCATTCAATTTGTGCAACTTACATTCAAGCAATTTATATTCTTAGAAATATTCTTGCTTGATTGTCACCCAAAATTGCAAACCTTGATCTAGACATAGGGTGTTGGTGCACATAGTTGAGAGACATATTTTTGGGGTGTAGTCGAGTTTTGACCGATCGTTTTAATTCCACATTTTTATCGGTTAAGTCTTGTTAGATTTTTTAGAACCGACTATTCACCCCCCTCTAGTCGGCCTCCTCGATCCTACAGCGGGCAGTCGGACAAGTAGCAGCGCGGCGTCGGCTGGCGAGCGGAGAGCACGTGGCAGCCAGTTTGCGCGGCGCTGACGCTGCTTGAGCTATCGCGGCCGAGCTGTCACCCTTATGACGGGTGCAGGGCGAGGCGGAGCTGTGCGGGCCACGTCGGGGTTGGGCGAGCGGTCTACGCGCACGGGAGGAGGCCGAGGGGGGCGGCGCTGATGGTTGGGCGGCCGGGATGCGGTCGCGGGGAGGCGAGGATCGCGCGCATGGGGGTTGGGTGAGCCCCTGCGGGCTGGCGAGCGGCTGGCTGGCGGCCTTAGGCGTGGTGGATAGCGGGCGGAGGTGCTGCCGCGTGGCGGGCACCGGCTGAGTGCGGCGCGGGGCACGACGCTGGCGGGAGAAGCAAGGCGGGGGCATGGATGGGTCAAGGCATGCCCTGTCCCATCGCCTTGATGGCCCTCGGGCCTCGGCGTCCGGGTTAGACGGACGACGACGTGTGGCGGCGGCCGCGGTGACGTGAACACGAGCGCTGGGCAGTGAACCGCATTTGGTCGAACAGCTGGTGTGCATGAATTTTTGAACTAATGTTTAAAATCTCCAAAAAGCAAACTTGTGTCCTACACATCTTGCTACAACTTTTGTAAAGGTTGAGCATAGAAAAAGTCTGTGGATCAGTGGTGAACGGGTGGACTGGTGGAGAAGTCGGCGTGAACTTCTGTGCTGGCCAAGGTGAACTCAGCAGGGGTGTTCTGACTTTGACAAAGTTTTTGGGTATGTTACACTCAAAATCACATCAACCTTCAATTGACAAAGTTGTGTCCCATGAAAATGTGAACAAGTTTTGTATTGGCACATTATTGAGTTCTTAAGTGAAAATTCAAATTTGAATCATGCCAACCGAGAAAGGTCTAAAGTTCACCGAGTGACAAAGGGGTTTTGGGTGGGATTCCTTAAGTGAAAATCTAGGTGGGGCCTAACCAAACCTATCTAGGCTTATGCAAGATGATTAGCAGGTAATTAGGCTAATTTAAAGCTAGATTGTCACATGTTCTTCCAAATCAAGTTCACAAGCAATGAATCGATCTCCGTTATTGCTGAATGTAACGGGGATGCCAAATCGAGGTCAGCAGACACCAAATCGAGTAGCTATTCTACCAAATCAAGTCCACAAGCACCAATCAATCTTGGTTGCCTGTTGAATTAATTTCCGTCTGTCGGGTATGGAACCCTAGGTACCCGTAAGTATCTACTAATGCTAGGACTCTACTATGCAATCATACTAGGACTAGGACTTTGTAAACCGACTAGTTCGCCGCCCCTAGAGTATATAAAGGAGGGCAGGGGTACCTAGATCGGCAGATTCATAGACAAAGAATAGATATAGATTCATACAAACCAACACCAATTGGCGATTCAACAAGTCTTATTGATCAATACTCATGATCGATAGGGCCACCTTGTACTCATAGTTACACTACGTAATATAATATCAGCAACATGACGTAGGGTATTACGCCTAGTTGGTGGCCCCTCGTGTCACGTAACCATCGAGTTCCTGATGCTACGAGCACTCCACCAAAATTCAACTACGTTGGAATATCACTCGGTGGGATTGCTGGTAAAACAACGACATCCCAATGGTGCTCGCCAAGAATCCTGTGAAGAACTCAATGGTGTTTTCCAAACAAATTCATCGCGTTCGAGAGTGCGACCTTCGTGTTTGTCTTCGGCGTCATCTCACACTTGCCATGGAGAACAAGACATCAGGATCAACAACCCACCCACCCCGATTTCCATGGTCAATCTACTCGGGAACGAAATCAATTAGCAACAAGCTACGTCACGACGAAGATGGATTGGAGTGACGCAAGACAAAGATTGCGGCGTCCTGACGATAACATGCTAGTCGGCGTGTTGCAATCCGCGACGAATTCGTACCCGGCTACTTGCGTCTCCCATCCCGGGTGTGAAGTCTGAACTGGACAAGAAATCGATTTCAATAATCGAGTCTGAAGCTGAAGCAAGTACTCGGTCTGGCAGAGTTCCCATCTACTCGCACTTTCTGAAGACTCACTAGTCGAAAAACAGGCTTCAGTACCGGTCGGTAAGGTGCGTTTAAGTACCAGTTTCGCAACCGGTACAAAACTTTCGAGACTAAAGTGGCTGGTCGTTTAGTATCGTAGCGCCGGGAGGCCCACACACGCACAACGTCGCAAGTCACAAGTCGCAAGTCACGCGAATTTTTCATGCGTAAATGCGCGAACGCGGCCGCGAGAATTTTAACCCACGACCTCCGGCCTCGCGTGTAGCTTCCTTACCATCCTACCTATGCATCACTTGTGATTGAGTGGGAGATGCATTCCTTTTAAAGTAACCCGTGGAGATCCATTTAGTCCGGTTTGTAACACAAACCTGGACTAAATGTCATCTTTTAGTCTCGGTTTGTGCTACAAACCGGGACTAAAGTGGCACGCCATTTTAGTAGCGGATTGTTACAATGGCCGGTACGAAAACGCGCCATTTAGTACCGGTTTGTGTTATAATCCGGTACTAAACGGGTCTCCAAGGCTTCCAATGTTTGAAACCGGTACTAAATGGGCTGGTGACCATTTTAATACCGGATTTTTAGACAACCGGAACTTAAAAAAAGGGACCAAAGTTTTTTTAGTGAGTCAAGCCTTGTCTACCGATGGGAATAATTACGGCGGTTCATGTGCTGTCTCGAAGTCAAACGCAGAGAAGGAAATTATCTTTTATGCCCGTACGCGGAGAGAAAAGGATCTAGGCCACGACGAAATTCCACGCATTCGTACATGGCTACCAAAGTTTTATTCCATGTGACAATTCAATTTGGGAGATTTTGCTATGTGACGTGAAGACTTTACTACACTAGAAGACCACGCTCATGCTACATGCTAGCTCCTCACTCAATCCTACCCAAGGATGCACGCAGCCTCCAGACTCATCAGCAAGGACCTCAACTTCAACTCGCACAACAATGCCGACACGTCTGTTGTGGGAGAGACTTCGGAAAGCCACCCTCCCCCGTCATTTTCAGCTTTGTCCTTTGGGTTCTGGCCAGCCCTACTTCACCGTACTTGTGTTTTCAGGGGAACGGAGCAGACAGAAGGAGGGTGGTGAACAAGAAGACCCCCATTCCAGGCGACAGAATCCGAGGACCTCTTCGGATTCGAATCAAGGACGCCTATGGAAGACGGAACGACAAGAAAGAGAAGGACGAAAGCATCCTTGGAAAAGTGAACCGAGGGTGACCTCGGTTTTTGAGGTGGGGCCCACGGCGGCGAAAAGGCGTCAAAGTGAGATCGGAAACCCGAGGTTGCCCTTGGGTTCCCGGTGGACCCGACATCGGCGAAAGCGGGACCACGCAGTGTAAAGTCTGTAACGCCCCAGAATATTCGGAGAATCTAGCCGTTGGGTTAGACAGAATTGTAATTGTACATAGAGTCGGTTTGCCTTCCTATAAATAGAGAAGGCTTTGTAACGGAACGGGAAGAGGATGAATGAATGAAAAATTACTTCCTTGCTTCGGAGCTTTGTTTTTGTGAGTCGAGTACATTTCCGAAGGGCGCGCGTGCTCCTTCTGCCGCCCTTCAGGTTCCATTTCGAGCTGTTGGTGGCGGAGTCCATTTTGGGGCCGTCCTACACTGAACAGTTTTTGGCGCCCACCTCGTGGTGACAACTGAGACCAAACCACGATACCGGGCACTTCCGAAGACAACACAACACAATTCCGAAGATCCAACACTAGAAGATGAACGAGGTCAAGTCCCACCAGCACAGACAGGACCTCGTCCCGAAAGTCAAGATGTCGAGGTCGAACACACAACCGATGGAGAATTCAAGGTGAACCTCGAAGAAATCAGAGTACCAACAGAAGACATCGCTGCACTCCGAAGAGTGCAGGAAAAAATACGACTGGGCTCGGAAGAGGCAAGAAGAGCAGCTGCAGCCACACCTTGCAGATCGAACCCTTGATGCAAACAAGGTCAAGAGGTATGACACGAGACAAAGAACAGTTGACAGCTGAGCAGTTCAATGCGGATAATAGAGCTGAGGCATTGAGGGAGCAGATGCTCCGGTACGAAGCACTACAAGAACAACTTGCAAGGAGGAAAAGAACATTCCTCAAGAGCCACACCCGAGAAGAAGAGGGGGCACCAGCGATTCCCGAGGGCCAGGTATGGCATACTCTGCGAAACATGCAGCACCGTATTGACGAACTACAAAACAGCATTCACGAAAATAGAGGCAGAATTCCTAGGCAGCAAAACCTGCGCACAAGCACATTCAATAGTGGCACAACTCATGGAACCAGCCCACTGTCTGCCATTTTAGAAGCAGTGTCGTGGCCACCTCGGTTCAACGCAACAACATTACCCCAGTACGATGGAGAAACTGACCCCAAGGAATTCCTGATGAAATACGAGGCCGTGGTGGAATCAATGGTGGTGATTCAACAACGAAGGCAAAAGCTCTAGTGTTGGCGTTAAAAGGCTCAGCGCAATTCTGGCACAGTAACCTTCCGAAGGGCCAAATCACAACTTGGTTCAAGTTGAAAAGCAGACTAATATCAAGCTTCAGAGGCATGCAAGCCGAAGGCTTGTCATCAAATGATTTCATGCTGTCATGTGTCCAAGGCGACAAAGAATCACTACAGCAATACCTGCATCAGGTAGTCAGGCTAGCAGCTAGAGCACCCAGGGTAAAAGAAGATAGCATTATAGACTATACAATTGCAGGGCTACGCATTGGACCATGCCAAGATTACTTAGAAAGGACAAGACCCGAAACATTCCAAGAGCTCTTCGAGATCATGCACAAATATTGCAAGTCAGACGAAGGGTGCCGTCGTAGAATTGACGCCATGAATGCCCAGAAAAAGCAAAGAGGATAGGGCAGGCAATGTAACGAGGGTACCACCCATCAAAACACGAGGCCAGTCAATAATGTATCTTCACAGCCTCCAGGAACAGCAGCAAAGCCAGAATCAACATCATCAACAACAAGGACAAGGAAACCGAGGAGGAAGGAGCAATAGAGGCCGAGGGCACCGTGGAGGCCGAGGCGCAAGAACACCATGGTGTTTCTTTCACGGTAAGGATATTGGACACAACACCCACCAATGTCCGCATGCCCAGCAGAAAAAGAAAGAATTCAAAGATCAAGTGAAAAACAATAGTAGCAATAAAACCCAAAATTCCATGGCCACAACGCAACCAACTACATCTACAAATCAGTCAGTCTCTTATTTGTCACAAAATTACGTGCCCACGCACCATTCCTACTACTACCCCCCTCACCATTACGGTTACCCACCAAATATACCAGCACCACAGCTCCCACCTCCACCACCACAAAACCCAAGTACCCAGCAGCCCCAGAGATACGAGGGCCCAGGATATCATACCGTGGTCAAACCAAAAACTGAAAATGGAGGGCAAGGAACTTCCGGGGTAGACATCAGAGATGACCATCCGGCTATGGTTCATACAATAAATGCCATATCAGGAGGATCCAATGAGCCCGAGCACATGACGAAGCGTCAGAGAAAAGATGAGGCCAGAAGCGTGAATCAGATTTGTTCGGGCCAAGTGTTCCGAACCCCTTGGTCACATGTTCCTATAACATTCAGTCAGTCTGATGTCAAGCTCATGAAATACCCCCACAACGACCCACTCGTTATCAGAGCCGACATCGGAAGGAATTCCCAGCATCGGCCATACGGTAATGACGTCGAAAAACTTCTTGTTGATAACGACAGTTCGGCAGATATTATCACTTGGAAATGTTTCCAGGAGATGGGATTCACAGAGAAAGACTTGAAAGATGCCAGAAACCCAATATATGGCTTCAGAGGAAAACGGATAAATGCGAAGGGTAAGCGTGATATTGATGTCACCTTCGGATCTAGATCTTCCAGACGGGTGGTAGAAACCATCACATTTGATATTGTTGAGATTGACTATCCATACAATGCAATTTTCGGGAGATCCACCATAAGCAGATTTTCAGCGATCATCCATCAAGACTACCTTTGCATGACGATCCCAACGAATCAGGGCATCATTTCTGTGTATGGCAGTCAAGATGAAGCCCGAAGGGCCGAAAGAAACACGACTTTCGGGGCACAGCATGTCCACGTCATTAATGATGAGGCAAAAGACTGAAGCGGAAGACCCATAAGAACTTCCAGAGGAACAAAAGAAAACGCAAGACACAGAAAGGGTAGCTCCTTTCGAGCACACAAAGAAAATTCCGCTGTGTGAAGATGTCCCAGACAGAATTGTCATCATTGGAAAAGAACTCGACAGCGCAGAAGAAATCAGGCTAGTTGAGTTCCTTCGAAACAACCAAGATGATTTTACTTGGTCATCAAACGACCTAACAGGAGTCAGCAGAAGTGTCATTGAGCACGAGCTTCGTTTAGATTTGAAAGCAAAGCCGAAAAAACAGAAGCTTCGCATCATGTCTGAGGAAAGGAAGAATGCAGCACAATCCGAAGTGCAAAAACTGTTGGAAGCCTGCGTCATCCGTCCAGTTCAATTTTCTTCATGGTTAGCAAATGTGGTCATGGTGCCAAAGAAGAACGGACAGTGGAGGATGTGCATTGATTTCACATGTCTAAACAAAGCCTGTCCGAAAGACGATTTCCCCTTGCCTCGGATTGATGTACTCATCGATCAGGCAACATGTTGTGAGATGCTTAGCTTTCTAGATTGCTTTTCTAGTTACCATCAGATATGGATGAAAATGACAGATGAGGAAGCCACAAGTTTCACCACCCCCTTCGGAACTTATTGCTTCATTAGAATGCCAGAGGGACTCAGAAATGCAGGTTGCACTTTCAGTAGGATGATCCAGAAGATATTAGTGTCTCAGTTAAAGAGAAATGTTTCGGCTTATGTTGATGATGTCATCGTAAAGAGCAAGCAAAGAGCTGACCACATTCAAGAACTTCGGGAAACATTCTCCAACTTGAGGAAAAATGGCTTAAAATTGAATCCAGCAAAGTGCGTTTTCAGGATCACTAAAGGAAAACTCTTGGGTTGCTTAATATCCAAGATAGGAATTCAGGCAAACCCAGAGAAAATTGAAGCAATCCGACGAATGCAGCCACCAAAGTCCAGAAAAGATGTGCAGAAGTTAGCCGGAAAGATCGTCGCACTTAACAATTCATTTCTAAATCTGCGGAACGAAGCTTGCCTTTCTTTAAGGCATTGCGGAATTCAGCAAGTTTCCAGTGGGGTCAAGAACAACAAAAAGCCTTCGAAGAACTCAAGTAGTACATAGAAAACCTGGCAATACTTTCCAGCCCAAGTCCAGGATCCCAGTTAATGCTTTACATCGCAGCCTCGGACATCGCATTGCGTGCAGCCTTAGTAGAGGAAAGAGAAGTCAAGGGCGTGTTATCACAGGTCCCAATATACTTTATTTCAGAACCACTGTCGGGTTCCAAACTACTTTACTCAGAAATGGAGAAAATGGCATATACAGTGATCATGGCCAAGAGAAAGTTACGACACTATTTCCTCAGTCATAAGATTTTGGTACCAACCTCGTATCCATTACGAGACATGTTCGAAAACAAGGAATCTTCGGGCATGGGTCGGAAAATGGGCAGCAGAATTGCAAGAACATTTTGTTGATTTCATCCCAAGAGCAGCAATCAAGTCACAAGTGCTAGCAGATTTTGTAGCATATTGGACACCGTCTAAAGAGGCAATTTCAAGACCAATTCCAGAGTCCATATGGGAAATACAATGCGACGGGGCTTACTGCGGCTGAGGGTCAGGAGCATCTGCAATAATCCTGTCACCGTCAGGAATCAAGCTCCAATATACCATCCGCCTGGACTACGACAACTGCACCAATAACATCACAGAGTACGAAGGGCTACTGTTGGGGCTTCGTAATGCAAGAGCATTGGGAGCACGCAGAGTCTTCGTAAACACCGACTCTGAACTGATTGCTGGACACAAGGACAAGTCATACAAGGCCAAGCATCCAGAGCTGATAAAATACCTAGCAGCTGTAAGATCGATGGAGAAATATTTTTTCGGGTTCACGGTGAAAAATTATCCGAGGTCCAGAAACAAAGAAGCAGACGACTTAGCCAAAGTAGCAGCAAGCAAATCCCCTCTACCTTCGGATGTGTTTTATGAGGTGCTAAAGCAAAAGTCAGTCCTTAGTGATGAAGCCCCCGTCAGATACATTAATGCAATACAGAGTGAAGACTGGAGAACCGCATTAATGGCTTTCATCAGGGGCCACTACGAACCCGAAGATGAGGCAGAAAAGAAGAAAATGGAAGCGAAAGCCAGAAATTACTTATGAACTGCATTTCTGTAGAAGAAGGCAAAGAATTGCTCCAGGAAATTCACAGTGGAATGTGCTCCTCGCACATCAAAACAAGAGCTCTAGTACAAAAGGCCTTCAGGCAGGGTTTCTATTGGCCATCAGCAGTCTTAGATGCAGATGAAATTGTTAGAACTTGCAACAGCTGTCGAATGCACGCACCATACAAGCATTACCCAGCAAACGAAGTACAACTCATACCCCCGATTTAGCCATTGTCCAGGTGGGGAATCGACATCGTGGGTCTGCTCCTGAAGGCACAAGGAAATCTGATATATGCAATTGTTGCGGTAGAATATTTTTCCAAGTGTGAGGACCGGGTGTGTCCGAGGACCGGTGGATGGTCGCTTCCTGGTGTGATGAGTGATTGACAACATGGTGTGGATTGACGTTTGCCTTGGCTCAAGTATTGCAGGTGTAGAACGCGGCTTGGTTGCATTGGTGCAGGTGAAGAACAGACGCGAAAGGTCTTAGCCATGGCACCTCCAGGGAGTGGAGAGACAAGTAGGCTTGGTTCGAGGGACCCGGTGGCCAGATGGGTCAAGTGTGGTTCACATGGTGGCAAGAACGAGCAAGGAAACATGGTTCTGGTGCGAGGTAGCGGCTCACAACCGAAGCTCGTACGCAGACAGGAAGCCGGTGCAAGGTAGCGGCTCACAACCGAAGCTTGCGCGCGGGGTTTGGTGGTTTGGCCAAAAGGCCATAAGGTGGACGGTTTCCCTTGGTTTGGGCCTCAAAACCAAGGCCAAGGACTCGGCGTGGCGAAAGCGGGCCGTGGGCTGCTCACCCAGCCATGGCCGGTTTAACCGCCCCCCAGGGCCGGTTTAACCGCCCCCCCCCCCCCCCCGGCAGGCCCGTGAGGCGTCAAGGAGCTTCGATCCGGAGGACACACGGTGTGACTGCAAGGGTTGCGTCGGAGGAAAGCAAGCTTGCAGTGCAAGGTGTCCCAGCCAGAAATATCTTCGATTCAAATGTCAAATTTGCCCCTGACGGGTATGTATCACTTAGGGGTAGTTGAGTCATTAGAGCACCATCACTTGGACTATAAATAGGCCCCCTAGGGGTTGGTGACTGCTATCTATCTCTCTAGTTTATTTCCCTTGCACTTGAACTATTTTTCCTTTAGGTTTTTTCCTTTCTAGTTTTCTATAGCCTAGCTAAGTGCTTCACCGGAGAAATCTTGTAGAGGGTAGGATGAAGGGAGGATAGCTAGCCTCTTTGTCAAGAAGTTGACCTCGTGATGTATGAAAGATTTGGCGTTCTCTCATCTCTACTTGTGTGATTTCTTTGTTCATCCCATGGCTCCTATTGGTCCTTTTGCTAGATTTTCGATTCGTTGTGTTCTAGGGGATTTTTGGATGAACTTGAGATGGAGGTGTTCTTCGTGTGATTTGAGATTTCGGGAGTTCTAGTGAGTTAGAGGCCGAGATTTTTGGGGCATACCCTCTACTTGAGGTGTAGATCATCTTCCCAAAGTTTCGTCTCAAGAGCTCAAGTCGTTTGGGAGATCGGGTAATTCGATTTTGGGTATGAAATTTTGGAGCCCATGCTCCCAGGCCAGGCTGGTTTAAACCGCCCCCAGGCAGTCTAACCGCCCCTGGCTGGGAAGAGGAGATTTGGTTTCGTTTTGGTTCGATTTTGATTCAATTTGCTCGATTTGTTTTCCGCTGCTGTGATCGTGTTTCTAGGGTCAGTAGCTTCTCAGTAGCTACGTGATCTTGGCAAGATCGTGTTGCGAGGATTTGGAGTTGAGTTGGGAGAAAAGTCGGATTCGTTGAGAAGAAATTTTTATCGGCTCCCATTCACTCCCCCCTCTCTGGTCGCCTAATCGGTCCTTCAATTGGTATAGAGCCGGTTACGGGTCTTTGTGACTCTAACCAGTCTAAGATCCAAAGATGGCGTACCAAGATCGGGGTTTCGGGCCTTCGCACTTTGATGGGAAGAATTATCCGAACTGGGTTGCGCGTATGAGCGCTTTCTTGCGAGGCAAAGGAAAGTTGTTGTGGGATGTGACGAAAAACGAAGATTATGTCAATCCTACCAACTTAGATGCCCAGGATGCAAGAGATAATTTCGAGGCCAATGCTAGGGTTGTCGACTACTTGTTTCGTGCTTTGTCGACTGAAGAGTTTGAACGTGTTTTGGGCGAGGACCTAGCTAGCCAGATCTGGCTTAAGCTCAAGGTAGCCCAAGGTGGTGATAGCCATGTCAAGGCTAGGCTTTTCTCGGTCTATCGTAGGGAGTACGAGAACTTTGAGCAGTTGCCTGGTGAGTCGGTTGATGCTATGTTTCAGCGCTTTACTGCCATAGTCAACAACATGAAAGCCAATATCACCGCACTCCCATACACGGATCATGACAGAGCTTTGAAGCTCTTGCTTTCCCTTGATCGGTCCGTGTGGGGTGCTAAGGTTGAGGCGATCATGGAGTCGGCTAACTATGAAACTTTGAAAGTTGATGAGCTTTTCTCCAAGTTGAAGTCTTCTGAGGTTGATAGACAGCTTATTGCCAAGGCTAAGAGTCTGACTGATTCCCATAGTCTGGCTCTAGTCGGTGGATCTGGTTATGGACATGCTAATACTTCCAAACACTTCACCTTGTCTTCTCTTTTGTCTCTTCCAGATGAGGAGTATGAGGTGCTGAGCGAGGAGGATCTCACATTGCTTACCAGGAGGTTCGAGCGCATGTACCAGAACCGCAAGGGCTCGAGGCGTGCGGGGAGTATGTGCTACAGGTGCGGCAAGATAGGCCACTTCATCGTTGAGTGCCCGAAGGAGATCAAGAATGACTACAACCACAAGCACCGACCGCGAGACGAGCACAAGCACCGCTCCAAGGACGAGTACGGCTCCAAGCACAAGAACAAGGAAGAGAGAAGGACGACGAACAAGCACGGTGGCTATAAGAAGAACAAGTCTCGAGCGATAGTGGCTGGTGCAAGCGACATCGACACAAGCTCCACCAACACTTCGTCGAGCTCGAGCAGCGAGGATGAAGACCCGCGGCCACCGTAAGGAGAAGAAGCACATGAACCGCAACTTCAACAGGCTTTCCTGCGCCGCTATGAACTTCTGCACCATGGCTCATGACTCCAACAACAAGAATGACTCCGACTCTGACTCCGACTCCGACTCCGACTCCGAGGACGAGGTAATGACCGATCCCACCTCTTTGCGTAAGGAGATTGCTAGACTAGAGGAGTTGGTCGATAATCATGATGATGTGCTTAGGAAGACCAACAAGGAGAAGAGAGAATTTAGGTCTTTGCTTGGAGAGTCTAAGGATAGGGTTGTGGAGCTTGAGGCCTTACTTTCTGAGACTGGAAAGAAGGCGATGTAATTTGAGTCTTTACTTGGTGAGTCTAGCAAGAGGGTGGCTGAGCTTGAATCTGGGTTGGCAAGTGCTAGAACAGAGATAGGTGTGTTGAAAGATGCTCCCATTGTTTCTGATGAACTTGAATGCTCTGTTTGTGATGTGCATCTTGCTGATTTGGTTGCTCTTAAGGATAAACACATGACATGCCTTGATGAACTAGAAGGAGCTAGGGTTGAGATTGCTGAGTTGAAGTCTAGATCTTCTTTGCTAGGTGCTTGTACTTCTTGTCCTGCTTTACATGCTCAGTTGCTTGAATCTCGTACCATGATTAGTTCTCTTGAGGCTGAATTGAAATCTCCTATTGCAAATTCTTGCTCTGCTTGCGATGTTGTTGCTTTGAAGAATGTTGAGCTTGCAAATATGTTGATCGCCTGCAAGATGAGAATGATGAGTTGCGACAGTGTTTGGGTTGGTTGTCGGGTCATGAGCCATAGCTTAAGATGTTGATTGCTAGGTTCAAGGGAGCTGGTGGTCGGGGTCTGGGTTCTAAGAAGGCCGGTAAGTGTAGTGGTGAGAAAGAGAGTGAGCAAGACAATTCCACCACAAACATTCCAACACCCCCACAGAAAGCCCTCTTCAAGAATAACTTCACACCCAAACCCAATCACCTGATAAACAAGCTTGACACCACTCCTGATCCTCCCAAGTTTCCCCCAAAGACAGACAACTTCCAGAAGAGAGTGACCTTTGTGAGGAGTGGGGTTTACCAGAAGAGAGAGACGCCTGAGCCGAGAGAAACCCCAAAGCAAAAACCAGTCCGATTCCATTGTGATCATTGTGGAAAGGATGGGCATATTGAGGAGTTTTGCTGGAGGAAGAAGAGAGAGGTAAGGCGAGAGAAGGAGATGGGTAACAGGGACAGGTACTACTCTTCCCATAGAGTACCTGTGTCTCGTACACCCTTGCCTAGGAGAGAGGCTTTTGTGCGTTCAGTTCCTTTTTTGGGTGTTCGTAGTGTTCCAGCTCGTGGTGAGCTTGCTAGGCGGCCTCCTGCTCGTGGTAAGTTTGGTACAGGGAGGTTCGACCATAGCTTTGAGGCGAGGAGAGAGTCTAGGCCGTGTTTTCCTCCGTGTGGTGCTAGAGGTCCTACGGTGAGACACGAGAGGGTTCCACAGAGTAACGATGATTTTGCTAACCCCTTTTTTGACCTGAAGGCCCGACACTGGTGTTGACGGCCATTACAACCTAGTTTTGACCGTCAACAATTCGGTGAAATGAGGATGATCATACCATGTTCCATGCATAAATGTGTTTATACTAACAAATTCCATAAGTTTTGGATGAGTTATGGTTGCAGGATGAAACAGGTGAAACAAGGGCCAAACCTGGCACAGGGCCAGGCCGGCCGGCCTAGCCCAGGCCGACCGGCCTCCCCTGGCCCGGTCTAGCCACGTCACTGATCCAAAAGCTCAAGCAAACACCCAGGATGATCAAGCACCGGGCAATCAACGTCGGTTTGATCCAAGGACCCGAAAGGCTTAGATGGGAAACACATGGATTGAAGGGCCCACCGACCTCGGATTCTTGGACAACCTCAACTGAACGCAACCATTACTGATCTCAAGAAGCAATCAGGAGCGTCCACGATGAAGGCGGTGGCTAGGAGGGCCAGGTGTAGGCTGATCGGCCTATACCAGGCCGGCCGGCCTCCTGCTGCATCCTCACGCGACCAACTTCAGCGTGGAGGTTAAGCAGGTGGTTGGCGTGACAGCTAAGGTGGCTACCGACCTTTGGAGGCTATCAAAGGCCACCTCCTCTTCACCCCAAGACACACAACACACTTCTCAAGTCTTTACTTGAAGGGAGCTCTTGTATCTTTTCCATTTCTTAGATTTGGATTAGAGTTGGGAGTAGAGTCGAGTCGAGCTTCGCTCGGATCTTCGGAGTCTTCGGAGTTCTGGTAAAGCTCTTGTATCCTTTTCTTCTTGTGAAGAGTTTATCATAACAATACTATCTTATTCAGAGCTTAAGTTATCTTTCATATTTATTTCTTGCTCTTTCTTAGAGTAAAGTTCTTAGCTCTTTTCATAGTTAAGTTTTGTCTCCCTTTAGTTTTAGTGTAGAGTTTAGTTTTGGCTCTACCGGGTTTTATCTCGTGGGTTTGCTCGCCTTGACCGGGCCGTAAGACGTCTTTGGGAAGACGGGGATTTCTCTTGATAGGCCTCAAGAGAAATCTTAATCTTCGAGTGCAGACGTGGTGTCTGGCTTGTTGATTAACTAGGAAGTGTGTTGCACCCCACGGAACTGCAGTGGTAGGCGGCAGGTGGTGACGGCCCTGTCAGTCCTTCGTAGTCCACCACGTTCGGGTCTATTCATAACAGTAGTGCTGAGCCCGAAGAACCCCTCTCTCACCCCGTTCTGAGGTGCTCCTGTTCTAGCCGTCGAAGCGAGCTCTATTCCCGGTATCTAAGCTAGAGTCTAGGCTAAGGCTAGAGTGTCTTTTGCTCTGAGTTAGGAAGTATCTAAGTTCGGTCTCTCCCAACATCTTTCCTTTTCTATAGACTTAGGAGCTTCTGTGTGACGCTGGTCTTTCAGACCTTCTATCCGGTCATTCATTTGACCATTATCCCTCAAACCTAGAGTTTGTGCCCTTGGGTTTTTGGCTTGATTTTTCTGGCAAGATTTATCATATCATTCTTCAATACACTTTAACCATCTGCTTCCTTGTGGAAATATAAATACGATACCCTAGGATAACTGCCGAGGTGAAGTGCTACAACGAGATATATTTTGTGCACTTGCAGAATCCATTTTGCATACAACGACATATATCTTCACGCTCTTGAGCGTTGCTAAAAATGTGACGCTAAGGATTGCCAACAAGCATTTCTGGCGCCGTTGCCGGGGAAGCAATTGGCTAAAGTTATTGTTGAATTATTTGATAATCTTTACAGATTTACCAAACCACTAACCCTAGTGACCTCACCACTGCAACATTCGTCTATTTTTGATGTGTTTGCAGGGTAGTGCATGACTGGTTTCAACCTACCGTCAAACTTTGATCCAAATCCAGAACGCATTGGAAGAGTAGTGCACAAAAGACTCGTACCTCCTCAGATTTCTCTAAGCTCAAGCAACATTCTCGAGTCATCATCCGACTCTGAGTTTGAACCAGACACAGGTTCATCGTATTCTTTGGCCCCAGAATCACCAGAGATGGCTCAGCCGAAGAAGACACTCCGTGAGTTCTCAGCCCCGTCAAGCAGCAACTTTCTGGTACTGTCGAACGCACAGGAAGGGGGATTTGAGCTGATGTCTGGCCTAATCAACATGGTCCAGGCCAGTCCTTTCTGCGGAAAGGCAATTGAGGATGCCAACGCTCACCTTCGGAATTTTCTGGAGGTGTGTAGCACTATCAACCCCAATGGCACACCGATCAACAACATCCGCCTATAGCTCTTCCCATTTTCTTTACTTGGGAAAGCCAAGGAGTGGTTTTATGCCAACAAAGCATCCTTTGAAGGACACTGGCAGACATGCGCTGACGCATTTCTGACCAAGTATTTCCCGGTGGGCAAGACCAACGCCCTCCGAGGAAAAATCACTAGCTTTCAGCAGCTAGACGGAGAGTTAGTCCCAGAAGTTTGGGAGCGACTGCAAGAGTACATTGCATCTTGCCCCCACCATGGTGTGGAAGATTGGTTGATCACTCAAAACTTCTTCCACAGCCTGAGCCGCTGATCGCAAGAGCACTTGGATGCAGCTGCGGGAGGAGCTTTCCTCTCGCTAGATGTAGACGCTGCGAAGGCACTAATTGAGAAAATATCCTCTCACCAAAGTTGGGGTGGAGAGAGACAAGCTCCCCGCACCAAGGGAGTACACCAGATTGACTCCGTCGACATGCTGACCGGTAAGATGGACCTTCTCTTGAAGAAGATTGAATCTCCTGGAAAGGAGTTGAGCCAGATTGTGGAAGACCGAACCACATGTGAAACATGTGGAGAAACAGGACACTCGGGTACCAGCTGCCCGATGACACAAGAGGAAGCTTGCTTCATTGGAAACAACAACAATTCAGGCTTCCGTCCGCAGCAAGGTTGGAATTCCAAGCCCAACTTTCCCTTCGGCCAATAACAAGCTAATAACTCTAACAACAGTTTTCAACCATTGTTAAAAGATATCTGGCATGGCCAAAAACAAATTAACAATAGCATTAGCAAGAAATTTCTTGCTAATGATAAAGTTATGGAGTCGATGGCCTCCCAGATCGAAGCTTTTAATTCTGTTGTTAAGAACCAGCTGAGCTTCAATAAGATGATTGAAACTCAAGTAGCTCAGCGGGCCGCATCTTGTCCTAACCCAAATGCGGGGAAGTTACCCGGGCAACCGGAGGTCCCTTTTAAGGAAAAAGTTAGTGCGGTAACCACGCGGGCTGGTAAGTCCACGCGGGATCCACACAACCCCCAAGATGCAGGTACCCAACAAAAGGAAGCTAGCAACACCGAGCCAGCCGCCGAAGAGGAAGATGACGAGGAATCCATCCCTATCTCGAAGGAGGGGAACGAGGCACCGAAGGCCTCTAGCGAAAACTGTGATCCAACTTTCCTCCCATTCCCCGAATGGAGGAGAAGACCAGTGGCCGACGAACTGAGGACCCGGTGTGTCCGAGGACCGGTGGATGGTCGCTTCCTGGTGTGATGAGTGATTGACAACGTGGTGTGGATTGACGTTTCCCTTGGCTCAAGTATTGCAGGTGTAGAATGCGGCTTGGTTGCATTGGTGCAGGTGAAGAACAGGCGCGAAAGGTCTTAGCCATGGCGGCCTCCGAGGAGCGGAGAGACAAGTAGGCTTGGTTCGAGGGACCCGATGGCCGGTGGATCAAGTGCGGTTCACATGCTGGCAAGAACGAGCAAGGGGACGTGGTTCCGGTGCGAGGTAGCGGTTCACAACCGAAGCTCGTACGCGGACGAGAAGCCGGCGCAAGGTGGCGGCTAACAACCGAAGTTTGCGCGCGGGGTTTGGTGATTTGGCCACAAAATCATCGGTGGACGGTTTCCCTTGGTTTGGGCCTCAAAACCAAGGACCGAGGACTCGACGAGGCGGACTTGGGCAGCTGGGCCTGTGTGGGCTGACAGGGGCGGTTTAACCGCCCCCAGGGCCGGTTTAACCGCCCCCCCTGGGCTGGCCCAAGAACGGCGTCGAGGAGCTTCGATCCGGAGGACACGCGGCGTGACTGCAAGGCTTGCGTCGGAGGGAAGCTAGCTTGCAGTGGAAGGTGCCCGAGCCGGAAAATATCTGAAGATCAAATGTCAAATTTGCCCCTGAGGGGTATGTATCACTTAGGGGCAGTTTAGTCTTTAGGACACCCCCACTTGGACTACTAATAGGCCCCTTCAGGGCTGGTGGCTGTCATCTCTCTAGTTATCTCTTTAGGTTTTACTTTGAACTTGTTTTCCCCTTCATCCCCTCCACCTAGAACTACTTCGAATCATTCCTAGTTTGTATAGGTGAATTCATGGTTATGTGATTGAGTTTGTGCTGCTCATCTTTGTGCCATGATTTGATTTCCCGAGCTCCCTTTCCTTTTTCTATTTTCGTGGGTATTTTCGGAGCTATTTTTGGGGATTTTCGTTCTTCTTGTTCTAGGGCGTTTTGTCTCGGATTTCTTTGGGGGATTCACGTATGAGTGCCTTGTGCCTCTTTTGCTGGTGATCCTTTGCCCCCAAACTCCGAGAATCGCTCTGGATTTGAGATTTTCGGGATGAACTCGAGGTCATGGTGTTCTTCGCGAGATCTGCGATTCCGGGAGTTGTACTGAGTTAGAGGCCGAGATCTTTTGGGAAAACACTCCACTGGAGGTCTAGATCATCTGACCAAAATCTCGCCTCAAGAGCTCAAGCGGTTTGGGAGATCCACTTTTGTTTTGACTTTTTCCCGAGGCTCCCAGGCCCGGGCGGTTTAACCGTCCCCCTGGCCGGTTTAACCGCCCCCCCTGGGTGTGTTAGATCGAGCCGAGTTTCGGGTCGTTTTGGTGTTCGTTTTGATTGGTTCGAGCTCCGCTGCTCGTTTCTTGTTCCTAGGGTCAGTAGCTTGACAGTGGCTACGTGATCTTGGCAAGATTGCTCTCGGAGGTTTCGGAGTTGCTTTGGGAGAATAGCCGGATTGTTTGGAAAGAATTTTTATCGGCTCCCATTCACTCCCCCCCTCTCTGGTCGCCGTTTCGGTCCTTCAATTGGTATCAAAGCCAGTTACGGGTCTTTGCGACTCTAACCAGTCTAAGATCCAAAGATGGCGTACCAAGATCGGGGTTCCGGGCCTCCGCACTTCGATGGGAAGAACTACCCGAACTGGGTTGCGCGTATGGGCGCTTTCTTGCGAGGCAAAGGAAAGTTGCTGTGGGATGTGACGAAAGATGAAAACTATGTCAATCCCACCAACTTAGATGCCCAGGATGCAAAGGATAGATTTGAGGCGAATGCCCGAGCTGTTGACTACTTGTTCTGTGCTTTGTCCGCCGAGGAGTTTGAGCGTGTTTTGGGCGAGGACCTAGCTAGCCAGATCTGGCAGAAGCTCAAGGTAGCCCACGGTGGTGATAGCCATGTCAAGGCTAGGCTTTTCTCGATGTACAGGAGGGAGTATGAGAACTTTGCTCATTTGCCTGGAGAGTCGGTTGATGCTTTGTTTCAGCGTTTCACTTCGATTGTCAACAACATGAAAGCCAACATTACCGTGCTCCCATACTCGGATCATGACCGAGCTATCAAGCTCCTGCAAGCACTTGATAGATCCGTGTGGGGTGCCAAGGTTGAGGCGATCATGGAGTCGGCAAACTATGAGACTCTTTCTGTTGACGAGCTTTTCTCGAAGTTGAAGTCTTCTGAGGTTGACAGGCAGTTGCTTGCCAAGGCTAAGAGTCCGACTGATCCCCATAGTCTGGCTCTAGTCGGTGGCTCTGGATATGGACATGCTAACACTCCTAGACACTTTGCTTTGTCTTCTCTTGTGTCCCTTCCAGATGAAGAGTATGAGGTGCTGAGCGAGGAGGATCTCGCGTTGCTCACGAGGAGGTTCGAGCGGATGTACTAGAACCGCAAGGGTTCGAGGCGTGCCGGGAGTACGTGCTACAGATGCGGGAAGATGGGCCACTTCATCGCCGAGTGCCCCGAGGAGATCAAGAACGACTACAACCGCAAGCACCGCCCGCGAGACGACCACAAGCACCGTCCCAAGGACGAGTACCGCGCCAAGAACAAGAACAAGGAAGAGAGAAGATCCAAGAACAAGCACAGTGGACACAAGAAGCACAGATCTCGAGCGATGGTGGCTGATGCGAGCGACATCGACACAAGCTCCACCAACACGTCGTCAAGCTCAAGCAGTGAAGATGAAGACCGCGGCCGCCGCAAGGAGAAGAAGAGCTTGAACCGCAACTTCAACGGCATCTCCTTCGCCGCCGTCGACTACTGCACCATGGCGCACGACTCCGTGAAGAGCAAGGACGACTCCGACTCCGACTCCGAGGATGAGGTATTGACAGATCCCACCTCTTTGCGTCAGGAGATTGCTAGATTAGAGCAGTTGGTCCATAACCGTGATGATGTGCTTAGAAAGACCAACAAAGAAAAGAGGGAGTTTAGGTCCTTGCTAGGAGAGTCCAAGGATAGGGTGGCTGAGCTTGAGACCTTGCTTTCTGAGACTGGAAAGAAGGCTATGGAGTTTGAGTCTTTGCTTTGCGAGTCTAGGGAGAGAGCAGCTAAGCTAGAGTCTGAGATTGCTGTTTTGAAAGATGCTCCTCTTATGTCTGATGAGGTAGAATGCTCGTTCTCTGATGTGCATATTGCTGATCTTGTTGTGCTTAAGGAGAAACACATGAACTGCTTGGATGAACTAGAGAGTGCTAGAGTTGAGCTTGCTGAGTTGAAGTCTAGGTCATCTTTGCTAGGTGCTTGTACTTCTTGTCCTGCTTTGCATGCTCAGTTGCTTGAATCACGCACCATGATTAGTTCACTTGAAGCACAACTTAAATCTCCCATTGCAAATTCCTGTTCTGCTTGTGATGTTGTTGCTTTAAAGAATGTTGAGCTAGAACAGTGTGTGAATAGATTGGAAGATGAGAATGATGAGCTGAGACAGTGTTTGGGTTGGTTGTCTGGTCGTGAACCTCAGCTCAAGATGTTGATTGCTAGTTTCAAGAGAGCTGATGGTTGTGGTCTTGGTTCTGAGAAGGTTGGTGAGAGTAGTGGTGAGAGAGAGAGAGAGATCCAGAGAGCTCCACCGCAAACATTCCCACAAACCCACCAAAAACCATTCTCAAGAACACCTTCACACCCAAACCAAACCACCTGCTGAACAAGCTTGACACCACTCCAGATCCTCCCAAGTTTCCACCTAAGTCAGAGAATTTTCAGAGGAGAGTGACCTTTGTGAGGAGTGGGGTTTACCAGCCGAGAGAGAGGGCACAGCCGAGAGAAACCCCAAAACCAAAGCCAGTCCGCTTCCATTGTGAGCATTGTGGAAGGGATGGACACCTTGAGGAGTTTTGTTGGAGGAAGAAGAGGGAGGTGAGAAGAGAGAAGGAGGTGGGGAACAGGGACAGGTCCTACTCTTCTCATAGTGTGCCTGTGTCTCGTTCACCCTGGCCGAGAGGCGACGCTTTTGTGCGTACAGTTCCTGTGGTTGCTAGTCGTGGTGTTCCTGTTGTTCGTGAGTTTGCTAGGCGGCCTCCGTTTCGTGGTCAGTTTGGTTCAGGGAGGTTCGACCGTAGCCTTGAGGCTAGGAGAGAGTCTAGGCCACGTTTTCCCCCGCGTGGTGCTAGAGGTCCGATGGTGAGAGACGAGAGGGTGTCACGCGGTAGAGTTGATTTTGCTAACCCTTCTTTTGAGCAGATGGCCCGACACTGGTTTGACTCGTTCTGTGCTAACCCCAGTGTCGAGTCATTTGCTCATTCTCGTTCTCGGTTCTGATTGTGCAGGTGGGAGGCTTGGAGAACTTTTGGTTGATGGATTCTGGCTGCTCGAGACACATGACAGGTAATGGTAAGTGGTTCTCCAGTCTCACCCCGGTGGTGTCCAGGCAGTACATCACTTTCGGGGATAAGGGTAGAGGTAGAGTGTTGTCAGAGGGTGCTATTCAGGTGAGCGACACTTTCATGTTGAAGCGGGTTGCTCTTGTCAAGAATCTTGGTTTCAATTTGCTCTCAGTTTCTCAGCTTCTTGATGAGGGTTATGAGGTTCGCTTTAAGCGTGGTGATTCGAAAATTCTTGATTCTCGAGGTGACCTTGTGTGTATGATCATTCCTGAGGGACAGATTTTTCGTGCTGATTTTTCTCGATCTTTTGGTCCTTCACGGTGTTTGATCGCTGGTACTTCTTCTGAGCTTTGGAAGTGGCATAGGAGATTGGGTCATGTGAGCTTTGATCTACTCACACGCTTGAGTGCTCTTGACCTTATCCGAGGATTGCCCAAGCTCAAGTTCGAGAAAGACTTGGTTTGTGCACCTTGTAGGCATGGAAAAATGGTTGCTGCTTCTCACCCACCTTTGACAGATGTTATGACTGAGCGTCCAGGGGAGCTTTTGCACATGGATTTGGTTGGCCCCGCTCGAGTTCGTTCAGTTGGTGGGAAGTGGTATGTTCTTGTGGTTGTTGATGACTTTTCTCGGTATGCGTGGGTGTTCTTTCTGGCGTCGAAGGATGAGACTTTTGATTTTGTTCGAGATCTGATTTTGAGGTTGAAAAACGAGAGTAATGGTGGTGCCATGAGAGCTATTCGTAGCGACAATGGTACGGAATTTAAGAACACTCGTTTTGATGCCTTCTGTTGTGATCTTGGTCTTGAACATCAATACTCGTCGCCATATGTTGCTTGTCAGAATGGTGTTGTTGAGAGAAAGAACAGAACACTTTGTGAGATGGCTAGGACGATGCTAGATGAGCATAGGACTCCTAGGAAGTATTGGGCAGAAGCGGTGAACACAGCTTGTTATGTTTCAAATCGGATTTTCCTTCGTGCTTTCAAGAAGAAAACTTGCTATGAGCTTTTCCATGGTCGTTCCCCCCGTGTGAGTCACTTTCGGGTTTTTGGTTGCAAGTGTTTCATCTTGAAGAAAGGAAATTTGGACAAGTTTGAGTCTCGTTCGATGGATGGAATTTTTCTTGGTTATGCTAATCACTCTCGAGCATATCGTGTGCTCAATCTTGAAACTAACCAAATCATGGAGACTTGCGAAGTCACCTTCGACGAGACCATTCCATGTAGCTCTTCTGCTTTTGAGTGTGCAGGTGATGATGACTTGGGACATCCCATCTTTGAGGAAGAACAGCCTGATGATGAAGATGATGAGGAATTTCAGGCACCGTGTGGAGATCGTGTACCTTCTACTTCCACTACTACCACGACGTTCGACGACGGCCCTTCTGCTACACCTTCGTCGAGTCGCGCTCCAGAACGAGTTCAAGTGGAAGCTGATGTTGAGGGGGAGGCAATCTCGAGGCGAGAAGCTCCCCGGCTGGTACAGAGGGATCATCCACCTTCGAAGATCATCAGGAACATGGATGAACGCACTACACGGTCGAGGTCACAGAACATCTCTCATTATGCTCATTCTGCTTTTGTTGCGTCTTTTGAGCCCAAAAATGTTGGACACGCTTTATCTGATTCCGATTGGGTCAATGCCATGCATGAAGAGCTTGAAAACTTTGAGAGAAATCAGGTGTGGAAGTTAGTAGAACCACCTCCAAATTGCCATCCCATAGGAACCAAGTGGGTATACAAGAACAAGAGGGATGAGAGTGGTGAGATTGTGAGAAACAAAGTGAGGTTGGTTGCTCAGGGGTTTTCGCAGCAGGAGGGGATAGATTATGAGGAGACATTTGCTCCTGTTGCCCGTTTGGAGGCAATTCGGATCCTTCTAGCATTTGCAGTTGCTAAAGGGTTCAAATTGTACCAAATGGATGTGAAGAGTGCCTTCTTGAATGGGGTGATCGAGGAAGAAGTGTATGTGAGGCAGCCCCCGGGTTTTGAGAGTGAGAGATACCCACACCGAGTGTACAAACTCCACCGAGCTCTATATGGCCTAAAGCAAACACCCAGAGCGTGGTATGGTAGATTGAGAGGGTTCTTGCTTAGCAAGGGGTTTGTGATGGGGAAGGTTGATAAGACGCTCTTCTTGCTGAGAAATGGAAAAGATCTTTTAATCGTTCAGATTTACGTGGATGATATCATTTTTGGTGGCTCTTCTCATGATCTTGTTGCCAAGTTTGCAGATGATATGAGCAGGGAATTTGAGATGTCGATGATGGGAGAGTTGCAGTTCTTTCTCGGGCTGCAGATCAAGCAAACCAAGGAGGGGACATTCGTGCACCAAAGCAAGTACACCAAGGACATCCTCAAGAAATTCGACATGAGCGACTCCAAGCCGATGACTACGCCGATGAGTACGACTACAGCTTTGGATGCGGATGTGGACGGAGAACCAGTGGACCAGAAGGAGTACCGGAGCATGATCGGCTTCCTCCTCTACTTGACGGCGACGAGGCCGGACATACAGTTCAGCGTGTGTCTGTGCGCTCGTTTTCAGGCTTCACCGAGGACTTCACATCGTCAGGCCGTCAAGAGGATTTTCAGGTATCTCAAGTTTACTCCTGAGCTGGGTCTTTGGTATTCTGCCGATTCCACTCTTGCACTTCATGGTTTTTCTGATGCGGATTTTGCTGGATGTTGTGTTGATCGCAAGTCTACTTCTGGTCAGTGTCAGTTTCTTGGATCGTCTCTTGTGTCTTGGTCTTCTCGCAAGCAGTCTAGCGTAGCCCAATCCACCACTGAAGCCGAGTATGTTGCTGCTGCTAGCTGTTGTTCTCAGTTGCTTTGGATCACATACACCTTGAGAGACTTTGGCTTAGATATGTCCCATGTTCCACTTCTTTCTGATAGCACCAGTGCCATAAGCGTAGCCAAAAATCCCGTGCTTCATTCCAAAACCAAACACATAGAAGTGAGGTACCACTTTCTGAGAGATCATGTGGAGAAAGGAGATATTGAGCTTGCCCATGTTTCTACCCAGAACCAGCTTGCAGACATTTTCACTAAGCCACTTGACCAAGTTACCTTCACCCGCTTGCGAGGAGAACTTGGTGTGTGTGCAGTTTACTGAGCTGAGTTTTGGAGGCTTCTCTTGTAGCATATGTATATTTGTGTACCATCTTTGTATCTTGATGTATATTTTTTTCTTGCTTTTGTATCTTGATTTCATCTTTTGTATCATATCTTAGGATGAGCTTCTCCTATATGCAGTGATTGGTACAACTTGCTACATTTTAGAGTTTAGGCAGGCTGGCTAGGGATAGCTTGTATGGATGGCTATGCTCTTGATGGTTTTGATATATATTCTGTTGAGATAGTCTCTTTTTGAACTAAAATGACAAACTGAACTTAAACTTCTACACCCATGAGTAAATGCCTTTGCATGTCTTGTTTGAGCCGAAATGGCTATATCTTGCTTAAGATCATGTTAGGGTATGATATTCTTTTCAATTGGGTCAAAGACCTTTGTCATTGTAAATGTTTAGCCCATGCTTTATCTTGTGGAGGAGCATAAGCTTCTTTCTGTCGCAAAGACATTTCATGTACCATGCTTCATTTGAACAACTTGACAAATGAGATGTCTATGCATGAAAGAAGAAAGTTGAGAAAAAGATATATTTGCAGAAAATTATGCTCATGTCTCTATGCTTTCACCATTGCACACACTTGCACACATGGGTGCTAAGCGGTTGCATGTTGTTTGCCGGAGAAGTCTCCCATGAGAAGTGAACACATGGCTCCGTGCTTTGACATGACATGAGGTAGAACTTGGGCGTTTATGATGATCTTTTGTCAAGAATGCTTGTCCTTTCATGATTTTGGTGAGATGAAGTTTATTTTTGCTTAAACAATCCATGGTTAGGACTTTGCTCATGCGGTGACATTTTTGATAAAAATCCACAATTTGCTCTTGGCTTTGTCAATTGGATATATGTCTTCACCTTCTTGATGGCAATGCCCGTGTGACATGATGAACTAGCTTGAATGCCTCTTCTCTAACTTGTAGCATTTTGTATTGCTCATTGTATATTTGAGAAGCTTGTAGTTGCATTTTGTACATTTTTGCCTTGATGTGTGCATTGTCAACAAGGGGGAGAATTTCTGGAGCATTTGGCAAGGGAGAGGTTGAAAGTTTTGCCCAAATGAGGTTTTCTGAAAATTTGTGAAGTTTCTGAGAGTTTGATCATTGGAATATCTTGCTGGGCATATGTGGAAGGTTTTCAAGTTGAAACGGCATCGTTGCGAGTTGGTTTGTGCAATTTTGGCCTTTTCCACTTTGGTCATCTGCCAGGGGCGGTTTAACCGCCCCCCCTGGGCGGTTTAACCGCCCCTGTGCTGAGTGCACAAAGTTTGTGATGGTTTGAGCCATTTTCGAGTGTTTTTCGCACGCACAAGTTCACTTGTTCAGGGGGAGTTGCATCTTTGCAGGGGGAGTGCTTTGAGAGTCCTGAAAAGTGAGTTGGAGGATTTGAAGTTTGTGATATGTGCTTTGTGCTTTTGCTCTTTTGCCGATGGTGTTGAGCCCTTTCGCTTCTTCTTGAAGGGTCGGCGTTTCTGGAGCTTTCTCTTGCAGAGTGACTTTGTTCTCGGCTTGTTCTTGCTTTTAGTCACTTGCTTGAGTCTTGTTTTCAATTTCTTTTATATTTTCTTTATCCAAATGGTTACTATGTGTGTGTTGTCAATGCACTCATCAAGGGGGAGATTGAGGACCCGGTGTGTCCGAGGACCGGTGGATGGTCGCTTCCTGGTGTGATGAGTGATTGACAACGTGGTGTGGATTGACGTTTCCCTTGGCTCAAGTATTGCAGGTGTAGAATGCGGCTTGGTTGCATTGGTGCAGGTGAAGAACAGGCGCGAAAGGTCTTAGCCATGGCGGCCTCCGAGGAGCGGAGAGACAAGTAGGCTTGGTTCGAGGGACCCGATGGCCGGTGGATCAAGTGCGGTTCACATGCTGGCAAGAACGAGCAAGGGGACGTGGTTCCGGTGCGAGGTAGCGGTTCACAACCGAAGCTCGTACGCGGACGAGAAGCCGGCGCAAGGTGGCGGCTAACAACCGAAGTTTGCGCGCGGGGTTTGGTGATTTGGCCACAAAATCATCGGTGGACGGTTTCCCTTGGTTTGGGCCTCAAAACCAAGGACCAAGGACTCGACGAGGCGGACTTGGGCAGCTGGGCCTGTGTGGGCTGACAGGGGCGGTTTAACCGCCCCCCAGGGCCGGTTTAACCGCCCCCCCTGGGCTGGCCCAAGAACGGCGTCGAGGAGCTTTGATCCGGAGGACACGCGGCGTGACTGCAAGGCTTGCGTCGGAGGGAAGCTAGCTTGCAGTGGAAGGTGCCCGAGCCGGAAAATATCTGAAGATCAAATGTCAAATTTGCCCCTGAGGGGTATGTATCACTTAGGGGTAGTTTAGTCTTTAGGACACCACCACTTGGACTACTAATAGGCCCCTTCAGGGCTGGTGGCTGTCATCTCTCTAGTTATCTCTTTAGGTTTTACTTTGAACTTGTTTTCCCCTTCATCCCCTCCACCTAGAACTACTTCGAATCATTCCTAGTTTGTATAGGTGAATTCATGGTTATGTGATTGAGTTTGTGCTGCTCATCTTTGTGCCATGATTTGATTTCCCGAGCTCCCTTTCCTTTTTCTATTTTCGTGGGTATTTTCGGAGCTATTTTTGGGGGATTTTCGTTCTTCTTGTTCTAGGGCGTTTTCTCTCGGATTTCTTTGGGGGATTCACGTATGAGTGCCTTGTGCCTCTTTTGCTGGTGATCCTTTGCCCCCAAACTCCGAGAATCGCTCTGGATTTGAGATTTTCGGGATGAACTCGAGGTCATGGTGTTCTTCGCGAGATCTGCGATTCCGGGAGTTGTACTGAGTTAGAGGCCGAGATCTTTTGGGAAAACACTCCACTGGAGGTCTAGATCATCTGACCAAAATCTCGCCTCAAGAGCTCAAGCGGTTTGGGAGATCCACTTTTGTTTTGACTTTTCCCGAGGCTCCCAGGCCCGGGCGGTTTAACCGCCCCCCTGGCCGGTTTAACCGCCCCCCCTGGGTGTGTTAGATCGAGCCGAGTTTCGGGTCGTTTTGGTGTTCGTTTCGATTGGTTCGAGTTCCGCTGCTCGTTTCTTGTTCCTAGGGTCAGTAGCTTGACAGTGGCTACGTGATCTTGGCAAGATTGCTCTCGGAGGTTTCGGAGTTGCTTTGGGAGAATAGCCGGATTGTTTGGAAAGAATTTTTATCGGCTCCCATTCACTCCCCCCCTCTCTGGTCGCTGTTTCGGTCCTTCACGAACAATTTGATAAGTTCGTTGAGGTAATCAAGAAGGTATACATCAATATACCACTTCTTGATGCTTTGCAGGTCCCGACGTATGCCAAGTATATCAAGGACATACTTAGCAACAAGAGGACTCTACCCACAAGGGAGACGGTACAGCTAACTGAGGAATGCAGCTCTGCCATACTCGGTCCTGCCTCAAGAAGAAGAAAGATCCTGGTTGCCCCACAATCTCATGCTCAATTGGAGGCCATGATTTCGATGATGCCCTATGTGACTTGGGGGCGAGTGTCAGCGTAATGCCAAAGGTAGTTTTTGACCACCTTAAGCATATTTCACTTGTCTCTACACCCATGTGTTTGCAGCTAGCGGATCAATCGATCCGCTACCCACACGGAGTCGCAGAAAATGTCCCAGTCAAGATCAGGGATTTCTTCGTCCCTGTGGATTTCGTCGTCCTTGACATGGAAGCTGAAGCCAAGAACTCTCTCATTCTTGGGAGACCATTCTTGAGTACCGCGAATGCAAACATCGATGTGGGAAAAGGGACTATTCAACTCAGGATCAATGGAGAAACCGAGAATTTCTCCTTCCATCCTAAGGAGACCCCTGAACAAGTCAATATGGTCAGAGAGATCACACCCAGAAATCACAGGATGCCAACCATAGAAACACTCATGAAGATGGTGGAAGCCCTCGCTGCCAAAGAAAAGAAAAGGCATGATCGCTATCATGCGCGGCGAATGATATCAAGAGCCGAAGCGCTGGAAGAGCAAGCAAAGCGCGACAAGGAAGTTGAAACCAATCCCCGTCCAACCCGAAAGGAATGGCGGGTGAAAGCAGCCCCGAACGAAGAATCAGAGAGTTCCGCTTAGGATGTAAAACTCGAGCCCTCGCCATAAGGTATATGGTACGTATCCATGCATTGCATATAGAATAGGTTTCCTTTTCTAAATCTTTCTTTCAAATCAGCATGTTTAATTTTTAAAATTTGCATTCATATTTTATTTATGCATCACTTAGCATATATATATAAAAAAATCGGCCAAATTGGGCCGGCCGGCCCCACTTTTCATTTTCTATGGCCAGATCACAGCAGCAAGAAGCAGGCAGATGTGCATGGGCACGACACAAAAGGATAGAGGAAAATGGAGCCAGCACCAGGCCGAGCGACCCCATACAGGCCGGCCGGCCTCTCTCCACCGCTCCAGTCCCATCCTCACCTACCAAAGCACGATGCACAGGATTTAGACCACCGACGCAAGGAATGGGCACCAGTCGTGCCATGTGCAGGCCGAACGGCCTCACACAAGTCGGCCAGCCTCCCCCTACCTCGCCTCTATAAAAGCCGGCGCCCAGCTCAGGAGCAGCTCGCCCCAAGTTCAGGTATGCAAGCATCTTGAGCATTTCCCTTCTCCCTCGTGCTAAATTTCGAAAAGATCTAAGCAAGGTTAGAGTTTGAACCACAAGAAAATTCTGCTAAAATCCATCCTTGAATTCTTGTGAGAATGAACCCCTGCCGGTAAAACGAGAACATTTGTGGTGGTTCTTACCCCACAAGAACGATTAACCAAGTTGTGGTGATTAATCTTCCACAAGAACGCCTAACTTCTGACTGCCTAACCCCTGATTTCCTTTGGGTTTTGTGAGACTAACCTTTTGCAGGAATCATGTGGTCAAGGGCGCGTCAGACGGCACGTGGAGTCATGACCAAGCTCAGCTCTTCAAGTTCCCGCCGCTCTCAAGGATCGTCTGCCTCCCGTGACACTATGTCTGTTGACCCTGCTCAACAAGACACAGAGTCTCAGGAGGTGGAGAGTCAAGAAGTGCCCTAGAACAGGTTCCGCATCCGGATCATGACCCGGATTGAGCATATCGTCGCTCGGTCCGAAGAAGAGAGAATGATGCTAGCCAAGCTCTAGAACCGTGACTACACGCATGCCAAGTACTTCGACCCCATGCTGTTGATCAGAACCGGTCTCGGAGGAGACATGGAACGGGCTTTCAACAACACTGGATGGCAAAACTTCTACACCGTCTCGGAAACAGGTTCGCACTTTCTTACCATGGAGTTTTTGATGAGCTTAAAAATTGAAGTTCTTCCCAACGAGACGAACATTTGCTTTTGGTTTTTCAACAAGGATTTTACCTTGACCCCGAAACAGCTCAGTGAGGCTCTTGGTTTCAACAAGAGATGCACCATTGACGCTAACCTTTTGGTGACTAACCACCGGTACAACCGTGCCGCATGGTGGGATAGCATCACAAGTGAGCCGTCCTCTGGGAAAAACAGCATCACAACCATCCATAACCCCACTCTTCGCTTTCTGACGAAATGGATCGCTATGGTGGTTCACCCACGAGCTGATTTGCGTCTTTGCCTTTTGCCTGATTTGGAGTGCCTTTATGCCATGTTCAAGAAAATTCGTTTCTCGCCTGTCATGAGCATGCTTGATGATTGGCAGAGGTTAGTCACTGGCCGAGCCACGATTGACATAACCTCGCTAGTCACCCGCATTGCCACCCACATTGGTGCTTTGCAGGGCGCTCAAGTCACTTTCCTTCCCGCTACACAAGAGTATCAAAGTTGCATTGGTATAGACCATTTTATCCAGGGTCACTTGTTGCGCGAGGGCCCTGGCCATACTCTTTTTATGTGTTATCCTGGTTTCATCGATGAAGTCGAGCTTCCATGCCCGACTTTGTCGCTGAGATCAGCGAAAAGTCTAACCATGCAGCTCAGAAGGAAGGAGCCCGCTCGCCACAGTGTTGCAGGCCCTGTGACACGTGGCAGGTGAGCCAGGCACGACAGTGAAGCCGGAACTTCTAGCGCACCTCAGCCCGAGTACCACCAGCAGCAGCAGCCCAAGTACCACTACAAGCAGCAGCCCAAGTACGACTACCAGCAGCAGCCCGAAAAGCCCACTGCCCATATGAGTTTCGAGGAGGCGTTCGACTACCATCAAGAGACGGCAGGATACGGCCCGCAGGTCGGACCATCTGCCTCCGCCAGGTATGACTACGAAAACCCGGTTTCTCGGGGGATCGCTGATCTTAGTACCAGGTTGGAGACGGTGACTCTGCAGCAGCAGCTGCTCAGAGATGAAGTCGCACACAACACTGACCTCACCCAGTAGAACTGGGGGATGACCACATCCCTCCAAACTGACATGCACGGCTTCTTCGACTACATGCACTACGACCCCAACCAGTACTACCAGTAGCTTCAGCGAAGCTTGGGGGAGTCTCAGGTATGTTCGAAAGCGCCTTGCCTTGCCTTGCCTTGCCTTGCTATGATAAAATAAGATAATAATAATAATAATAATATAAAAAAACAAAAACGATGTTGAATAAAAAGCTCCTTATGTATGGAATATGGTTGATAACCTTGGAATGATGAATAGTTGCTCTGTTTATACCCTTTAAGTGCCTCATGCTTAATCCCTTACTTTCCAAGTATTCGAGTTTGTTGGCATTTAAGGATCCACCATGTTTATCTGTGGAAGGAGAGCACTTGTTCATTGTTTAAGTTATTGTGAGTTTTGATATGGTTTGTTTCGAGGTATAACTGCATGCCTAGTAAGGAACCTCTCGGAAGTTTTTATAAAATATCACTTGGTGAATCTTCCCCGATGGTTTAAATGTCCTATCCAGAGCCTAAACAGTTATACATCTTATGAACTACCATATGCAATCTTGAGTTGCTTTGAGCCTTGTCAAATGGTGAAGTCCGCTTGCAGAAGGCACTTGTCATTTACCGGTCTTCCCATCCACCTCAGCCTCAAAATGTTCGACTAGTCAAAGTCCCGCTCCAGGGTTGACGTCCACCATCGATGACATATACTCACCTCATCACAAAGCTCACCCCCAAGGCCCTCAATTACTCCATGCAGAGTTGAATTCCTCTCTGTTACCAAAGTAAGAGAAGAGATGTATTCGAAAAAAAAGAGAGTTGGAGACAATGCTCCATTAGAAAAAAGAGAGAGAAGAAAGAAGAAGAGAGAAACATCTCAAAAATATGAGAGAGAGAAAATAAGGAGTCCCAAGACCTTTGAGCATCACACCTTCTCCCTCTCCACTTGAACCCATGAATTCCAAAGACCGGAATTTGACGAGTGTCATCGCTCGCGAACCACTCTTCGACTCGACAACAGAAGTAACCAAGGTATGCCACTCTTACCCTACCTACAACTCCACTTCAGCTTTAGTGTAGGGAAAAGTTGGTCAATCCGACCATAAGTGAGGTTTAAACACCTTGAGTAACTCGAGAGTACCATCGAGAAATGATTTAACCATCTTTTTGAAAAAATTCATATCTCCGAGATGGAACCTGAAAAGTTACATGAAATACTTTGAAAATGACCATTCAGGCTCTCAACAGCCCAAGACGTGAACTGTGCAGCCCCACGTTAGATCATGGTATGAGTTCTCTTTTATGCCAACTTATTCAAATGATTTGTTGAGTTTTGGCTTAAGTACAAGATACTTAGAGAGTATACACATTGAAGCAACTCCTGACCCACCGAACCTAGAGTTTAGCCTTGCTCGAGGACGAGCAAGAGTCTAAGCTTGGGGGCGTGTTGACGGCCATTACAACCTAGTTTTGACCGTCAACAATTCGGTGAAATGAGGATGATCATACCATGTTCCATGCATAAATGTGTTTATACTAACAAATTCCATAAGTTTTGGATGAGTTATGGTTGCAGGATGAAACAGGTGAAACAAGGGCCAAACCTGGCACAGAGCCAGGCCGGCCGGCCTAGTCCAAGCCGACCGGGCCTCCCCTGGCCAGGTCTGGCCACGTCACTGATCCAGGAGCTCAAGCAAACACCCAGGATGATCAAGCACCGTGCAATCAATGTCAGTTTGATCCAAGGACTCGAAAGGCTTAAATGGGAAACACATGGATTGAAGGGCCCACCGACCTCGGATTCTTGGACAACCTCAACTGAACGCAACTGTTACCGACCTCAGGAAGCAATCAGGAGCGTCCACGACGAAGGCGGTGGCCAGGGGGCCAGGTGTAGGCCGATCGGCCTACACCAGGCCGCCCAGCCTCCTGCTGCATCCTCACATGACCAACTTCAGCGTGGAGGTTAAGCAGGTGGTTGGCGTGACAGTTAAGCTGGCTACCGACCTTGGGAGGCTATAAAGGGCCACCTCCTCTTCACCCCAAGACACACACACCACACTTCTCAAGTCTTTACTTGAAGGGAGCTCTTGTATCTTTTCCATTTCTTAGCTTAGGATTACAGTTGGGAGTAGAGTAGAGTCGAGCTTCGCTCGGATCTTCGGAGTTCTGGTAAAGCTCTTGTATCCTTTTCTTCTTTTGAAGAGTTTATCATAACAATACTATCTTATTCAGAGCTTAAGCTATCTTTCATATTTATTTCTTGCTCTTTCTTAGAGTAAAGTTCTTAGCTCTTTTCAGAGTTAAGTTTTGTCTCCCTTTAGTTTTAGTGTAGAGTTTAGTTTTAGTTCTACCGGGTTTTATTTCGCGGGTTTGCTCACCTTGACCGGGCCGTAAGACGCCTTAGGGAAGACGGGGATTTCTCTTGACAGCTCAAGAGAAATCTTAATCTTCGAGTGCAGACGTGGTGTCTGGCTTGTTGATTAACTAGGAAGTGTGTTGCACCCCACGGAACTGCCGTGGTAGGCGGCAGGTGGTGACAGCCATGTCCGTCCTTCATAGTTCCACCACGTTTGGGTGTATTCATAACAGTAGTGCTGAGCCCGGAGAACCCCCTCTCTCACCCCGTTCTGAGGTTCTCCCGTTCTAGCCGTCGAAGCGAGCTCTGTTCCTGGTATCTAAGCTAGAGTCTAGGCTAAGGCTAGAGTTTCTTTTGCTCTGAGTTAGGAAGTATCTAAGTCCGGTCTCTCCCAACATCTTTCCTTTTCTATAGACTTAGGAGCTTCTGTGTGTCGCTGGTCTTTCAGACCTTCTATCCGGTCATTCATTTGACCATTATCCCTCAAACCTAGAGTTTGTGCCCTTGGGTTTTTGGCTTGATATTTCTGGCAAGATTTATCATATCATTCTTCAATACACTTTAACCATATGCTTCCCTGCGGAAATATAAATACGATACCCTAGGATAACTCCTGAGGTGAAGTGCTACAACGAGATATATTCTGTGCGCTTGTAGAATCCATTTTGCATACAACGACATATATCTTCGCGCTCTTGAGCATTGCTAAAAACGTGACGCTAAGGAGTGCCAACAACTGGTTTAACTCTTTTTGTGCTAACCCCAGTGTCGAGTCGTTTGCTCATTCTGATTCTCTCTTTTGATTGTGCAGGTGGGAGGCTTGGGAAACTTTTGGTTGATGGACTCTGGTTGTTCAAGGCATATGACCGGAGATAGGAAGTGGTTCTCCAGCCTCACCCCGGTGGTATCCAGGCAGTACATCACTTTTTGGGAAAAGGGTAAAGGTTGAGTGTTGTCTGAGGATGCTATTCAGGTGAGTGACAACTTTGTGTTGAAACGGGTGGCTCTTGTCAAGAATCTTGGTTTCAATTTGCTTTCAGTTTCTCAGCTACTTGATGAGGGTTATGAGGTCCAGTTTAAGAGTGGAGATTCTCGGATTCTTGATTCTCGAGGTGATCTTGTATGCACGATTATTCCTGAGGGTCAGTTTTTTGTGCTGATTTTTCTCGATCATTTGGTCCTTCTCGCTGTTTAATTGCCGATATCTCTTCTGAGCTTTGGAGGTGGCATAGGAGGTTGGGTCATGTGAGCTTTGATTTACTCACCTGCTTGAGTTCTCTTGACCTTATCCGAGGATTGCCCAAGCTCAAGTTTGAGAAAGATTTGGTGTGTGCATCTTGTAAGCATGGTAAGATGGTTGCCTCCTCTCACCCACCTCTGACTGAGGTGATGACTGAGCGTCCTGGTGAGATTTTGCATATGGACTTGGTTGGTCCAGCTCGCGTTCGCTCAGTCGATGGGAAGTGGTATGTTCTTGTTGTGGTGGACGACTATTCTCGCTATGCTTGGGTGTTTTTCTTAGCGTCTAAGGATGAGACTTTTGACTTTATTCGAGATCTGATTTGAGGTTGAAAAATGAGAGTAATGGTGGTTCCATGAGAGCTATACGCAGCGACAATGGTAAGGAATTTAAGAACACTTGTTTTGATGCCTTTTGTCGTGATCTTGGTCTTGAACACTAGTATTCGTCACCATATGTTGCTTGCCAAAATGGTGTGGTTGAGAGGAAGAATCAGACTCTTTGTGAGATGGCAAGGATGATGCTAGATGAGCACAGGACTCCTAGGAAATATTGGGCAGAGTCAGTAATTATAGCTTGTCATGTGTCAAATCGTATTTTCCTTCGTGCTTTCAAGAAGAAAACTTGCTATGAGCTTTTTCACGGTCGTACTCCACGTGTGAGTCATTTCCAGGTGTTTGGTTGCAAGTATTTCATTCTTAAGAAAGGAAATCTTGACAAATTCGAGTCTCGTTCGATGGATGGAATTTTTCTTGGTTATGCTAATCACTCTGGAGCATATCGTGTGCTCAATCTTGAAACTAACCAAATCATGGAGACTTGCGAAGTCACTTTCGACGAGACCATTTCGTGTAGTTCTTCTGTCTTTGAGTGTGCAGGTGACGAGGAGTTGGGATAGTCTATCTTTGAGGAAGAACCGGAAGATGAGGAAGATGATGAAGAAGGTCATGCACCGAATGGAAATCTAGTACCCTCTACTTCCACTACTACCACGATTTTCGACGACGGCCCCTCTGCTACTTCTTCGTCGAGTCGCGCTCATGATAAAGCTCAAGTGGAAGTGCTGTTGAGGGGGAGGCAATCCGAGGCGAGAAGCTCCCGGGCGGGTACAGAAGGATCATCCTCCATCAAGGATCATAGGTGATTTAGATGAACGCACTACACGGTCAAGGTCACAGAATATCTCTCATTTCGCTCATTCTGCTTTTGTTCTGTCTTTTGAGCCCAAAAATGTTGGACACGCTTTATCTGATTCTGATTGGGTCAATGCTATGCATGAAGAGCTTGGAAACTTTGAGAGAAACCATGTGTGGGAGTTAGTTGAACCAGCTCCAAATTGCCATCCCGTAGGAACCAAGTGGGTTTTCAAGAACAAGAGGGATGAGGATGGAGAGATAGTGAAAAACAAGGCGAGGTTGGTTGCTCAGGGGTTTTCGCAGCAGGAGGGGATAGATTATGAGGAGACATTTGCTTCTGTTGCCCGTTTGGAGGCAATTCGGATCCTTCTAGCATTTGATGTTGCTAAAGGGTTCAAATTGTACTAAATGGACGTGAAGAGTGCCTTTTTGAATGGGGTGATCGAGAAAGAAGTGTATGTGAGGCAACCCCCTGGGTTTGAGAGTGAGAGGTACCCACACCGAGTGTTCAAACTCCACCGAGCATTATATGGCCTAAAGCAATCACCTAGAGCGTGGTATGGCAGGTTGAGGGGGTTCTTGCTTAGCAAGGGGTTTGAGATGGGAAAGGTTGACAAGACACTCTTCTTATTGAGGCATGGCAATGATCTATTAATCGTTCAGATATACGTGGATGATATCATTTTTGGTGGCTCTTCTCACAATCTTGTTGCCAAGTTTGTAGATGATATGAGCAGGGAATTTGAGATGTCCATGATGGGATAGTTGCAGTTCTTTCTCGGGCTGTAGATCAAGCGACACAAGGGTAGGACGTTCGTGCACCAAAGCAAGTACACAAAGGACATTCTCAAGAAGTTTGACATGAGCGACTCTAAGCCGATGACCACTCCGATGAGTATGACTATAGCCTTGGATGCGGATGAGGACGGAGAACCAGTGGACCAGAAGGAGTACCGGAGCATGATCGGCTCCCTACTCTACTTGACGGCGACGAGGCCGGACATACAGTTCAGCGTGTGTCTGTGCGCTCGTTTTCAGGCCTCACCGAGGACTTCACACCGGCAGGCCGTCAAGAGGATTTTCAGGTATATCAAGTACACTCCTGAGTTGGGTCTTTGGTATTCTGCTGCTTCCACACTTGCTCTCCATGGTTATTCTGATGCGAATTTTGCTGGGTGTCGTGTGGATCGCAAATCAACTTCTAGACAGTGTCAGTTTCTTGGTTCGTCTCTTGTGTCTTGGTCTTCTCGCAAGCAGTCTAGTGTAGCCGAATCCACCACAGAAGCCGAGAATGTTGCTGCCGCTAGCTGTTGCTCCCAGCTGCTTTGGATCACCTACACCTTGAGAGACTTTGGCTTAGATTTGACCAGTGTACCACTTCTTCATGATAGCACCAGTGCCATAAGCGTAGCCAAAAATCCCATGCTCCATTCCAAAACCAAGCACATAGAAGTGAGATACCATTTACTGAGAGATCATGTGGAGAAAGGAGATATTGAGCTTGCCCATGTGTCTACCCAAAATCAGCTTGCAGACATTGTCACAAAACCACTTGACCAAGTTACCTTCACCCGCTTGCGAGGAGAACTTGGTGTGTGTTCGCCTTTCTGAGCTGAGTTTTGGAGACTTTGTTGTAACATATGTATACTAGTGTATCATGATGTATTGTTCTTTTTGCATCTTGTGATATATCATGCTGCATTTGTATCATATCTTAGGATGAGCTTCTGCTATATGTAGTGATTGCTACAACTTGCTACATCTTAGAGTTTAGGCAGGCTTGCTTGGGATTGATTGATAATTGGCTATGCTCTTGATGGTTTTGATATATATTCTATTGAGATGGTCAATTTTTGAAGTAAAATGACAAACTAAACTTAAACTCTTTTCACCCATGAGTAAATGCCTTTGCATGTTTTGTTTGAGCCGAAATGGCTATATCTTGCTTAAGGTCATGCTAGGATGTGATGTTCTTTTCAATTGGGTCAAAGACCTTTGTCATTGTGTATGTTTAGCCCATGTGTTTACCTTGTGGAGGGGCATAAGTTTCTTTTTGTCGCAAAGACATTTCATGTACCATGCTTAATTTGAAAAACTTGAAAAATGAGATGTCTATGCATGAAAGAAGGAATATAAGAAAAAGATATTTTTGAGAAAATTTTATGCTCATGTCTCTATGCTTTCACCATTGCACACACTTGCACACATGGGCGCTAAGCGGTTGCATGATGTTTGCCGGAGAAGTCTCCCTTGAGAAGTGAACACATGGCTCCATGCTTTGACATGACATGAGATAAAACTTGGGCGTTTGTAATGATCTTTGTTGAGAACTCGTGTTCTTTCATAATCTTGATGAAGATGAAGTTCATTTTTGCTTGAACAATCCATGGTTAGGACTTTGCTCATGTGTGACATTTTTGATAAATTTTGAACAAATTGATCATGGCTTTGTCGATTGGCTATATGTCTTTACCTTCTTGATGGCAATGCCTTTGTGATGCTATGAACTATCTAGCTTGCCTTTTCTCTAATTTGTAGCATTTTGTAGTGCTCATTGTATATTTGAGAAGCTTGTAGTTGCATCTTTTGCATTTTCGCCTTGATTTGTGCATTGTCAACAAGGGGGAGAATTACTGAAGGGTTTCTGGAAGGAAAATTGCGAGCTTTTGTGTGAAGTTTTTGCTTCTTTTGTGCTGGAACTGCCTAGGGTGGTTCAACCGCCCCTGTGCAGTAAGCACATGAGTTGAGGGATTTGAGCCATTTTCGACACATTTTCGCACGCATGAATTCACTTGTTCAGGGGGAGTTTGCATCAATGGAGGGGGAGTGCTTTATGTTTCCTGAAAAGTGTTTTGGAGATTTGTGGTTTGTGCTTTGTGCTTTGTGCTTTGTTCTTTTGCCGATGGTGCTAAGCCCTTTTCGCTTCTTCTTGAAGGGTTGGCGTTTTATGGAGCTTTCTCTTGCAAGTGACTTTGTTCTCAGCTTGTTCCTGCTTTTCGTCACTTGTTTGAGTTTTATTTTCTATTTCTTTTCTATTTTCCTTTAATACCTATCTTGATTGTGTGTGTGTTGTCAATGCACTCATCAAGGGGCAGATTGAGGACCGGTGGATGGTCGCTTCCTGGTGTGATGAGTGATTGACAACATGGTGTGGATTGACGTTTGCCTTGGCTCAAGTATTGCAGGTGTAGAACGCGGCTTGGTTGCATTGGTGCAGGTGAAGAACAGGCGCGAAAGGTCTTAGCCATGGCGGCCTCCAGGGAGTGGACAGACAAGTAGGCTTGGTTCGAGGGACCCGGTGGCCAGATGGGTCAAGTGCGGTTCACATGGTGGCAAGAACGAGCAAGGGAACGTGGTTCCGGTGTGAGGTAGTGGCTCACAACCGAAGCTCGTACGCGGACAGGAAGCCGGTGCAAGGTATCGGCTCACAACCGAAGCTTGCGCGCGGGGTTTGGTGGTTTGGCCAAAAGACCATCAGGTAGACGGTTTCCCTTCGTTTGAGCCTCAAAACCAAGGCCGAGGACTCGGCATGGCGAAAGCGGGCCGTGGGCTGCTCACCCAACCTGGGCTGGTTTAACCCCCCCAGGGCCGGTTTAATCGCCCCTCCTGGGCAGGCCCGTGAGGCGTCGAGGAGCTTCGATCCGGAGGACACGCGGCGTGGTTACAAGGGTTGCGTCGGAGGAAAGCAAGCTTGAAGTGGAAGGTCTCCCAGCTGGAAATATCTTCGATTCAAATGTCAAATTTGCCCTTGAGCGGTATGTATCACTTAGGGGTAGTTGAGTCATTAGAGCACCACCACTTGGACTATAAATAGGCCCCCTAGGGGTTGGTGGCTGCTATCTATCTCTCTAGTTTATTTTCCCTTGCACTTGAACTATTTTTCCTTTAGGTTTTTCCTTTCTAGTTTTCTATAAGCTAGCTAAGTGCTTCACCGGAGAAATCTTGAAGAGGGTAGGATGAAGGGAGGATAGCTAGCCTCTTTGTAAAGAAGTTGGCCTCATGATGTATGGAAGATTTGGCGTTCTCTCATCTCTACTTGTGTGATTTCTTTGTTCATCCCGTGGCTCCTTTTGGCCCTTTTGCTATATTTTTGATTTCTTGTGTTTGAGGCCGTTTCTTTGTGGGATTTCTTGGGGGATTCACATAGAGCTCGTGGAGACTCTTTTTCTGGTGATTTGCGCTCACAAAACACACAGAATCGCTTCGGATTTGGGGACTTTTGGATGGACTCGAGATGGAGGTGTTCTTCGTGAGATTTGAGATTCCGGGAGTTCTAGTGAGTTAGTGACCGAGATTTTTGGAGCATACCCTCTACTTGAGGTGTAGATCATCTCCCCAAAGTTTCGTCTCAAGAGCTCAAGCCGTTTGGGAGATCGGGTAATTCGATTTTGGGTGTTGACTTTCGAAGCCCGTGCTCCCAGGCCAGGCCGGTGTAAACCGCCCCCAGCAAGGTTTAACCGCCCCTGGCTGGGAAGAGGAGATTTGGTTTCGTTTTGGTTCGATTTCGATTCAATTTGCTAGATTTGTTTTCCGCTGCTGTGATCGTGTTCCTAGGGTCAGTAGCTTCTCAGTAGCTACATGATCTTGGCAAGATCGTGTTGCGAGGATTTGGAGTTGAGTTGGGAGAAAAGCCGGATTCGTTGAGAAGAAATTTTTATCAGCTCCCATTCACTCCCCCCTCTCTGGTCGCCTAATAGGTCCTTCAAAGTGGATAGAGGCAAAACCAGTGCAGAAAATAACATCGCTTCGATCCAAAAATTCTTCTGGCTGAACATCGTCTGTCGTTTCGGGGTACCCAGAGAAATAACAGTCGACAATGGCAACGAATTTGACAGTGAATCATTCCGCAATTTCTGCCAAGGCCTCGGAACTAAACTGTGTTTTGCTTCGGTATACAACCCGCAGTCCAACGGGGCCGTTGAAAGATCAAACGCGATAATTTTCTCCGAAGTCAAGAAAAATATCACAGGACTCCCGAAAGGAAAATGTGTGGACGAATTGCCAAGAGTAATATGGTCCCATAACCCCATAGAATCAAGAACAACCAAGTTTTCACCGTTCATGCTCTTATATGGAGAGGAAGCCATGACACCAGAAGAAATCAAGCATGAGTCCTAGAGAACAGAGGAAGAAGAACACCAGACACAGCTCTCATGGAAGTAACGCTGGACACCATGGAAATTCAAAGAGAAAAAGCCTACACGAACATCGAAAATTATCAAGAAGAAACCAAGAAGTGGAGGGACAAGAAAGTGAAACCGAGAGGCATTCAAACAGGAGACATAGTGCTCAGGAAAAATCACAAGGGAAAGTACAAGGGAAAACTCAACCCGAAGTGGGAGGGCCCCTTCCTCGTATCAGAAACATCAAGACCATCCGCCTTCAGGTTTCAATCGCTGGACGGAGTCGACGACCCGTACCCGTGGAACGAAGACATGCTACAACGATACTACATTTAGGGAGTCAGGGGCTCGAAAATTGTATCTTAGAACTTTTTCTGTAGTTTCTCCTTACTAGTGGAAGTGCACGCGCCGCAGGCGCATGTTAAAAGAAGTAATAAATATAAATATTTTTTTGAAACGGTTAGAACCATGTTTGTAAACACATTTTTAAGAAAATTTCCCCAAACATTCTAAATTTTTTATTTTTAAAAAAGAGCACTCATACTCTACCATATACAATGCTATGAACATGAATATATTTCATATACAAATACAAAATAGAGAGACAATTGAGAGAAATTCTGATTAGATTCACCACATCCAGTATATTACAGAATATTATTTTGCTACACGTGCCACACACAGAATATGAACACAGATATACAACAAAATCTCCAAATTGTAGCTACTCTATCCATCTACCAAGTTTTTTGTCTTCTAGCTTCTGGTGATTTCCATCAGAAATATTCAACTGACCTTTTGGAGCTGTAGGCTATATACTCTGGCACTCTGCAAGTATTAGGAACATATAAGTTGAAATAAGAATGGCGACATGGAAGCTAAGACAAAGGATACATTGTAGTGGACTTTGTTCTTTGAACTACAATCAAAAGTTTCTGATAGACCGCATATTAGAATGTATATAATGGGCATAATGGAAATCGTACATACCAGAACACACCAATAATTAGGTCTACAAAAGTTGCATAAGTCATAGTTCCTGCTCCACTGTATAAGAACAAAAGTTAAGTCAGTGTCATTTGGAGATTGCAATGGTAATTATAAGTTACTAAATTAAGAAACATGGAATGCAGGATAGAAAGATGCAAAAGTTCAGAAGGTTCAGGAGCTTGCCGGTAACTCAACAAGGGGATTAATTTCTTAAACCTTATTCTGAAATCTAGTCTGATCCTGGCGACTTTGGAAAAATCTGCACACAATTCAAAAGTTCAGAAGATATGTCACGAACCCATAGAAGCACAGTACTAAATAATCAAGGGATGACAGGGGACAAGCTGTTAGATTTGTAGCCCCCCCCTCTGCATCACCAATACAACCAGAATAGTTAGAATCTCAGTCATCACCCCTTTGCAAGGCCATCATGAGTCCATGATCACCATGCCTCCAACCATTTATTGAAAACAAAAACATAAAACGGAGATCAAACAGAACTGATACAAACGAAATTAACAGAAACCATTTTTTTTGGGGGAGGGGGGAGGGGGGAGGGGGATCTAAGAGAATGTAAGATATAATGGGGAAGAAAATGGTCACTTGGCAAATCCAAAGTCGCCAATTTTTATGTAATGGCATCGCCACTGGATGATAGGGGAAGGTTATGCCAAATTCACAGCCTGATCAGCATGGAGTAAATAAGGCTATCAAATGGCTTTAACTGGTTAAATGATAGAATGTTCAACTTTTTATGTGGAACTTTCTTTTTTGAAAAAAACATGATATAGCTCCAAATGATATAGAGAGGAGAGAAATGCCACCACACATTAACCAAGAGTTAACACAAAGGGTCATCCCTAGATTAACTATACAGATTGATGAAAGATAGTCTCTGCCTAGATCACAGCGACAGGAACCATCACATGTTAATAGCAAAAATATATAAATAGAATGCTAAGTCTAGAATCAGCTTTTCATGATTCTGAGACCTCACATGCAAGCACAAACTTATGGGTAACTATAGCTTTATTCTCTGGATATAAAGTTTGGCATACCACAATAAACATTCTTGAGAAGAAAGAAAAGAAAAAATGACTGCTACCTGTAAGATCACCAGCATGTCCACCTAATTATTCTATTGTGTTGACTAAATCTAAGATGACAAGCTGTTGAACAGGGCGAGTACTCAATAGTATACACAGGGAAACTGCTCACTCACCAAATTAGAACAAAGCTAAACAGGTTGCTTCTAAGCCCAGCTACGAGTAAAACTTGTGACCGCTAATAGGCTGAAAACACCATAACGTACTGCTACTACTCAACTTAGCACCAGGAATCCAATCACAATCATTGCCAGCAATGCGGACAATCAAGCAACAGTAGGGGGGGTCAAATGCTTATTGACTGAAAATATCAGTGGATGCCCGATTTAATTCCTTGACCTAACCACCATCACAAATAATTGCCACTAATATGGGCAATGTGGGGACATCAGGTAGAATTGAATTAAGAAGAGAGGGGCGCCTGACTCACAAGAGAACATCGGCGCCCCTTCCACAGCTTGTGCCCTGCCTTCTACCACGAAGATGTACCACGAAGAACCAGTGACAAGCAAGTATAGAAACCCAAAAGAACTTTCCAAACAAAGAGGAGAGGGCAAAAAAATGCTCAAGAACTTATCTCTTATGACAAATGAAAGAGAAGCACAGATAGCTCAAGAAATTCATTTACCCAGTTCGTTGGTAGCAATAGTAGCTACGGCTTCTTAATACTAATCTCCTCCTCCTGAAGTAGCCCCACCTCTTTGCTCTACTGCAGGTGCGACAACAAAAATAATAAAAGCGTTCCTAGTAAAGTGAACTAATTGTTACCATCTTTTTCTGTAGTAAATTGATATATCATCAAAACAAATCTCTCTCCGATAAGCAAAATACCAATGTATTTTATTTTTTTACTCTCAATATGCACAAAACATTATCTGGAAAAAACTTATCCAAGAAACAATATCTGTCACAAGGGGTAGTGCTTATCTATGCCATTATGCTAAAGTCACAAAAACAAAAAATCACAATATGTACTATCAGGCTGAGTGGATGCTTGTGGCCTTCATCCTTCTTGTATCTAATAAGGCTTATTGTAGGACATCCTTCATATATATATATATATATATATATATATATATATATATATATATATATATATATGTTGCTTCCTGCAGCAATTGTGGTCTCTAACTGCCTAAAATTTAGAAAGAAGACTGGCCAATCCAATCCAAAGATAACAAGGAACTCAACAACAAGCACATACATTGTTGTAGGCAGCATAGAACTATGTAATTTTTGTTTAAGCAAAGAACTCATAATTGCACTGAATATCCAATGTGGAAATTACTCCATATGGCAAGTAAGTATTAAATCAATTGATAAATCATGTTTTATTTCTTTTTTAGCTGCTTCTACATTCTAACTCCAATTAAATTAACATGACTATGCATCAATGCATAGAAACAGATATTCTGAGAAGGAAAACTGAAATAGCACCTGGCCCTTTGGAAATACGAGCTGCCAACTACTGCTACAAACCAGGCTTGGACCATTCACAATGTCAATGTTGCTGGTGCATTCCACGTTGTAGAACAACCTTCCTTTGGCCATTTAAGAAAAGAAGAACCTAAAGCATCATAAAACTATGCATTATATTCAAGTCCACATGACTATCAAAATGTTTAATATGGCTCAGGTCAAAATTGTGTTGTAGATCAATCAAGGAATTACTTAAAGAAAACAATATGCAAGCAAACACTACCACATTTACATGGAAGTGACAAAGACAAGATGCAGCCTGGAGCGAAGAGGTCAGTGGTACCTGAATCTCACTGAACGGAGACCTAGGAGAACAACGAATAAGAATGGGAAATCAAACACAATTACTGGCCTGAACCAAATCCGAGCAGAATGGAAGCCATACCTTCGCTCATGCAACGCTTGGCCGCTTGGGAAAGATGCATGGCCGATGGATGGTTACCGCGGCGGCTCTGTTGGAGTGCACACACGAGAACTTGCTGCCGACGATGTTCAGGGACGTCAGGATCGCACTGGGGGCGTCGCCCGCCGCGCTGGGATCCATCACGAAGGGAAAGAGGGAGGGAGAGCCGGAGAGGGATACCAGGGAGACGTTGATCAATCTGCTTACCATGAAGAGGACAGAAAGGGACTTATCACTTGACAACATATGCACACTTAACAAAATGAAAGAGAAACAACAAAACTGGCGAATTATGTCCTTAGTCATACTTATTGTCAGGGTCGTGTGTTTTATCTAGTTATTGTTATGGTATAACAACCATTGGTTCTTATTACTAATAATGTGCCTGCATGTAGAAGACAGCATGCATATGAAACTCTCTCCTCTAAATTTTCAAGTCAAGTAAAACATTCGAAAGAGTTCTAGCTTTCTGCATTTCTTTTCATCAAGTAACATGCATGTCTTCTTTACTTAAAGATGCTCTTGCAATAATAAGATAACAGAAAGACTGTGAGACGGCAAAACACAAAAGGGTTCAAAGCTTAAAGCTGTCGTTGTTATGGACTACTCACGTGAATTAATTAGTCATTGCATTTAACATCATTCACATAACCGTACCACATAGCATTCAGTTGTATAACATTTAACTTAAAATATAAAGTTTGATGTGCGTTAAAAGGTGCAAGAATATTGGATCAGGAAATGAATCATACCTCAGAAATGAATACTTGATGCAGGAGAATATGACCAAGCGCCACAATATATTTGGTCAATGCAATTTCAAAGTTATACATGATTCCATTTGGCTCTTTGCTAAAAAGATGAAGTTGCCTGCTGTTCCACAACACATGATAATATTTGGATATACAACTAATTTAAAAATAAAGATTCTATGCATCGTAATATTACTTTCGTATTATTACCTCTACTATAGTAGAAAACTATTTTGAATATACAAATATTTAATGAAAACAAGTTAGGAAATAAACACCTCATGTCAGTTTTGTTTTCATTGGTCTTTGAAAACAATGCCTGCACATATTATACATAGAAAGTGAAAAGAAAGAACTATAAGAACATTAGGAAGAATCATGTTAATTTATAGTCACCATAGACTGATTGTCATCCCCATGAACCTGATCATGGATGGAAATAGGCACTGCAGGCTGCACATAAAACGGAAGACTATGTCAAAGTAAAACAAAGTTGCAGCGCAAGAAATATTCATATACAACCATGAAAAATTACAAAGATTAAAAGAAAAGAAGACAATAACAACAGTAGCATTTTACTTGACTTGCAGTACAGAGTTTAATGCAAGTTCAGAAAAAGTGTATATGCATCTAAAACTCACATGTTATCTGGCAGATTTAGCGGTGTCTCCACCTTGTCCCATCATGACCACTTGCTCTGCTAGAAAAACGAAAGAGATAAGCAGGGAATATTGGTAAAAACAAAGGAGTAACAAAAAACCTTACAAATTGAACTAATAAGAAATTCAGAAAAAAAGGTAGCCAAGCCTCGGTGTGAGTAGCTACTCCACGAATCTGTGCCCGCGTGGCTTGCAAATTGAGGATTTGTTGCCTCAGCCTGACAGGTTGTTGAACTAATATTTTGGTTGCAGCCTTGAGAAATCCAAATCATCTATTATCAGAGCATAGGTGAAAAATACATTGCTTATAACTGCTCGCAAATTAGAAATAGCAGAGACACTTTTTTAGATTGTACAACATATGCGCGCGCCAAAAATTTTTAGATTGTACCCTCTATTGCTTCTACAAAACCCATGGGTCCTTCTACAGGGACATCAGCTGAACAGGCTGCGCTTGGTGTGGCCTCCGACGTGCCCCGCGCGGAAGAGTCTGGCGCGCCGCCGCCGCCGGACTCGGAACGCAGCGGTCGCCGTCGTCGTAGGCCGCGCCACAGAAGACGTCAAGCTCCCCAGGTCAACGCGGAGGATGGACCAAACACGACGGCGGGCGACGGTAGGAATGCCTCTCCTGCGCCTCCGGCGCGGGATGACAGCGTCCCCCCGGCCCGCGGTGCATCGTGTGTCATCGACTGGTCCACTCAACTTGCAAGAGCCGAGGCGAATCTTCGCCGGGCGGTTTTCGTTACGGTGGCGGGCGACATATCAGGGCTGGCCATCGAGGACCTCAAGGTGGTGGTGACGAATGCCTTCATCTTAAACCCGGACTCGCTGGGGTTCTGTCGCTCCGGCCATGATCACACCTACATCATGTTCATCGAAGACGAAGCTACGATCACCAGAATCACTAATGCAGGGCCAACTCCGGGGCCGGGAGATCTGCAACTACATTGTCGCCGTTGGTCGAGACAAGCGTTCGCGGAGGGCGTCGCCCTTCCGGTGCTGGCCAACGTGGAATTTCGTGGGATCCCTGCCCATGCTTGGGAAATGTCGACGGCAGAAACCTTGCTCAGCCCCTATGGCTGGCCGCATCTCCTTCAGCCAGACACAAGAAACAGGGAGGACTATTCAGTATTCCGGATGTCAGCTTGGTGTTTCAATCTAAGAGAGATACCTAAACTCAGGGATCTACACATTGTGGAGCCACCCGTCGGCGAGATTATGGTTCTGCCGGGAAAGCTATCACTGAAGTACCCTGTGGCGATCAAAGTCTCTGAGATACAGGAGCCAGGGGTTGCAAGTACAGATCATGTGTCCTCTGATAGCGGTGGAGAGAGCACGGGCAATCGGCGGCGTCAACGGAGAAGAGCTAGCTCGCCGCGCGCTCATGGCGAGGTGGGCGCCGTCGCTGCATCGGATAGGCCGGCGGCTGGGGACAGGTTGGGACCGGATGCCTCCGGCATGCCCGGTTGAGGCAGATGGATCCTCTTCCCAGGCGGTGTGCATCGAGCCTCCATCCACGGACGGTGAGGCCGGCGCAGTTACTGCAGCTGGACCAGAGGAGGCGGTGGGAATTACTGGCGGCGGAGCCGAGGAGCTAGCGCTGAGTTTCGATGATGGAATTAAGGGCGTGTTTGGGAGAGCTCCACTCCAACTCTAGCAACTCTGCTCCACAAAGTTCCTGCCAAACGCGTCCAACTCCAAGAACTCCAGATCCAAAAACTCCAGGAAAAAACGTGGAGTTGGGGGCCAACTCCATGTTTTTCTTGGAGTACCTCAAGGGGTGCTCCAAAAACACTTGTTATATACATCCTCATGGAGTTGGAGTAAAATTACCCACCATTGCCACTGGTTACACAACTTACCCCTTCGTTCTAATTTTTTTCTTTACACTAAGGTGTTTTTCTTCTCTCTCGCTGTTTCACGCCGCCCCTGCCCGTCTTTCCTCGTCACACATGCCTTCACCGGCCGGCCATGGCCACGCCGCCCCGTCCGTGGAGCCTCACCATCCCCCGCCTGCAAGACCGCGTAGCCCCACCTGCGCCCCTGCCGGAGCCGCGTCGCCCTATCCGGCACCGCCGCCAGAGCTGCGCCATCCTACCCCCCTGTGCCGCCGCCGGAGCCGCGCAGCCCTACCCCTGCGCGGCCGCCGGGGCCACGCCACCTGCCCATTAGGCCTCGCGCACCCGCCTGCCAGAACCGCGCCGCCCCACCCTTGCGCCACTGCCGGAGATGGTTGTGGCCATGCTAGTTATCGGAGCTCGGTGAGGAGTGGCAGAGGTCGAAGATGGCGAAGTTGAGGAGGTGCGGGTGCGAGGAATCGATGGATTTTGGTGTGGGGCAGTAGGATTTGGTCGACGGCGAGACTCTGCTCGATTGAGAAGGTTGGTTGGCCTGTAGGATCAAGCATGTACTCATCCATGGCGCGCCTCCACCATGGGCTACCACGCACGAGGCTGCCCATCATGAGCCTGGCTATGCCGCTCTCCGTTGGCTTGCCGGGCCATTCCACTGTCGTCGGCGCTCCTCCTTACCCTGTCGTGCGCCCGCAAAGGAGAGAGAAGGGGAGGAAACAGGGAGACAGACACATGGGGCCATTAACAAGGGCAAAATAGACTTTTCACAATTAGATCTCATGTTTTTAGAGCTGGAGCATCGTAATCAGCCAAACACGTACAACAACTCCATATTTTTCTATAGTTTGTGGAGTGGAGTTGAGAAAACATGGAGTGTGAAGCGGAGCTATTTTTTCTGGAGCGGAGCTCTCCCAAACACGCCCTAAAGAGGCCATGAGGTGCTCCGATTTAAACCCAGCATGCGTGGACCTAGTGGACGGGATACTGGGCCGCTTTGTGGGCCGGGCTGAAAGCCAGCACGCATCAACACACAACAGCTGTGAACAGGAAATTCATGACAATGAGTCTGATATACTTCCTTCTGTGCAGTCCCCGCCAATGGTCTGCTTTGCAGTGCCCAATCATGAACAGCACATGAAGCTCCCCTGTGACTCAACCATCCAACAGCAAGACCAAGTTCCAGGAGACTACAACATCAAAGAAACCTCAGACACCGCACGTCATGTTCAGTGCAGCCTGGGGTCACCGCCAAGGAGTGTACAGGTTGAAGCTGTGGACCTGTCGCTGGCATCCCTAGCTGCACCTGCTTCACCACCGGTCACCTGGAGGCCGGCAGAGGATGTACTCCCCACTGAGTTGTCAATCCAGCCGGGGTCGGTGCTAGCTGATAGAGCAATAACCAACGTTTATGTCAGAAGGCAGAAAATTAGCGTGCAACAGGAAATACAACAACTACCTGATGATGCGGCCTGTGATATAGCAACTTTTCAGATCCCACCAAGCACACCGCCTCCACCTACTGCTTCAGAAACTTTCATCAAGAACGTGACCAAGCCTCTGGACACCACTCTCCCGATCCCTTCAGTGAAGCAACAACGGCGTCGACAGGATTATGTTCGGACTGAACCTCCGAGGCGGAGCCGTCGCATTGCCAACCTCCCTCCTGAAAACCATAACCCTGCTGCCACTTCAGTGTGTCGTGAATTGGGCTTCACTGATGAAAACGCAAAGGTATCTGCAGCCATGGTGGAGAAGTACCAAGTGTTTTTTAACACACCTCTTAAAAGGAATGATGTGAAGGTGATGGCAGCCATGTTGCGCAAGGAATCACCAGAAGAGTTCCCTAAACAGAACAATGATGTTTTAGTTATAGCCTAGACAGGGGCTCTAGAGGTCTTGTTTCTTTATATTTTCCAATGGATCGTGTCAGCTTTCTCATTTGGAATGCATGAGGTTTGAATGATCGGGCACGCCGTGATTCAGTTAGAAAAGTGGTAGACGCCAGTAAACCAGCTTTGGTCTGTATCCAAGAAACTAAATTGGCAGTAATCTCAGAGAGAGACGTTGTGTCTTTGTTGGGTCGAGATTTCCAAGATTTCGTTTACCTTGCGGCACAGGGGACTCGTGGTGGAATTCTGGTAACCTGGCGACATGGGATGTTTACCTCGGATCAGCATAGGGTGCATCGTCATGCTGTATCTATCAGATTCAGAATCGATGATGAACCATGTTGGTGGTTTACAGGGGTTTATGGTCCGCATCAGGATGCAAACAAGGTTGGATTTCTTGAGGAACCCCAGGAAATTAGGAATCATTGCACGGGTCCTTGGGTGATCGGTGGTGATTTCAATATGATCTATTCTGCAGAAGACAAAAATAATGAAAATCTGAATCGGGCCATGATGGGGCGTTTTCGCCGCTTTGTGAATGACTATGAATTGAAGGAAATACCATTAATTGGTAGGAGGTATACATGGTCAAATGAAAGGGAAGCACCTACTTTGGTTAAACTTGATCGAGTTCTCTGCACCTCGGATTGGGAAGACCTTTTTCCAGATTGTATTCTACAGAGTCAGGCATCACAAATTTCAGACCATTGCCCCTTGCTTCTTGGCCTCAAAGAAGGGATCCATGGCAGACGAAGATTCCACTTTGAGAGTTTCTGGACTAAACTCCCAGACTTCCTTGCAGTGGTAGCACAGTCATGGGACCAGCCGGCCACAGCTTCCTGTCCCATGGAGCGAATATCCATGAAGTTGAAAAGGCTGACCAAAGCATTGCAATCTTGGAGCCAGAAGCAGGTGGGGCATATTAAAACTCAATTGGGACTGGCTCGGGAGATTCTACATAGGCTGGAAATTGCACAAGACATTCGAGATTTGACTCCTGAGGAAGATTGGTTAAGATGTGAAGCCAAGAGATATTGTCTGGTGCTATCTTCTCTGGAAAGGACTGTTGCCCGCCTAAGATCGCGAATTAGATTCCTAAAGGATGGAGATGCAAACACAGCCTTGTTTCATAGCCAAGCAAGAGTTAGGAAGAAGAAAAACTTTATTCCTAAACTGTTACGGAATGGAGAAGTGGTCACGAGTCAGGATGATAAACAAGAGGTGCTATTTGATTACTTTGAAGGTCTCATTGGTACTCCACTGCAGAGAACCTCCACCCTAAATCTTGGTTTCTTCCACCGGGAAGGAGTTGATCTTTCAGTTTTGGAGAACCCTATTTCTGAAGATGAGGTTTGGCAAATTATTAAAGACCTTCCTGCGGATCGGGCTCCTGGACCGGATGGGTTTACTGGAAGGTTCTATAAATCGTGTTGGCAGATCATCAAATCTGATTTGATGGCTGCAATAATCACGTTACAGCAGGGAGATGCAAGAAAGTTATGGTTGCTAAATTCGGCTTATCTAACCTTATTACCAAAAAAGGAGGAGGCTTTGCTGCCCACGGATTTCAGACCAATCAGCCTAGTTCACAGTTTTGCAAAGCTGGTCACTAAGATTCTAGCTAATCGCTTGGCACCTATGCTCAAGGATCTGGTATCTACCAATCAAAGTGCCTTTGTGCAAGGAAGATGCATCCATGATAACTACATGCTAGTTCAACAAACTATTAAATTGCTGCATAAAAGGAAGGTACCTAACATCTTTCTGAAACTTGACATCTCAAAAGCCTTTGACTCAGTCTCTTGGTCGTTCTTGTTGGAAGTACTGAGACATTTGGGTTTTGGAACTACTTGGTGTAATCTGGTATCACGGCTACTCACAATGGCTTCCACAAGAATTTTGGTTAATGGTGAACCCGGGGATGTAATTAGGCACCAGCGAGGCCTAAGGCAAGGAGATCCTTTGTCTCCCATGTTATTTATCTTGGTTATGGATGTACTTAGCAGCCTTTTCACCAAGGCCGAGACATTAGGTTTGCTACAACCACTCACGAGAGGCTTCACTGGACAGCGTATCTCTCTATATGCTGATGATGTAGCTCTATTTATTCGACCAACTGAGGATGAGATGAACTTGACTACAAAAATTTTGGAAATCTTTGGAGAAGCTTCAGGACTACGTACCAATTTCCAGAAGAGTTGTGTTATTCCAATAAGGTGTGAAGAAACTGAAATTATAGCTTCAACATTGACATGTTCAGTTTCGGAATTTCCATGTACCTATTTGGGACTCCCAATCTCCGATAGGAAACTAAAGAAAGCAGACCTTTTGGTTTGGGTGGAGAGGATTGGAGACAAGCTACCCGGGTGGAAGGCGAATTTGATGAATATGGCCGGTAGAGCAACCTGGGTACGGTTTGTGCTTTCAGCCCTCCCAATTCACATTTTGATTGCTATAAATGTGCCCAAGTGGTTTATCAAGGCAATCAACAAGATTAGAAGGGCTTTTCTTTGGAAAGGAAGAAAGGAGGTTCAGGGTGGATGTTGCCTGGTAGCTTGGGAAAAGGTGCAAAGGCCCTTAGAACTCGGTGGTTTGGGAATCCCGAATTTGGAGATCATGGGCTGGGCGCTACAAGTGAGATGGCTATGGCTAAGGAAAACTGACTCAACCAAACCATGGCTATCCTTGGATATTCCTACTCATTCCAATGTGTCTGCACTTTTCCAAATTGCAATGCAAACAACAATTGGCAGCGGGACTACCACTAAATTCTGGAAAGACAAATGGATTCATGGTAATTCGATCTGCGATCTGGCACCAATGGTGGTGGCTGCTGTCCCGGCTCGGGCTCGCAATAGAAGGCTTGTATCAGATGCTCTGGTGAATCATAATTGGATGCAGGACATACAAGGGGGATTGAATATGGTCGGATGGTATGAACTGTTCCAACTAGCAGATACCCTCTCAGAGTTTGTCTTAACCCAAGAAAAAGATACTCATACATGGAAGTTAGATGTCTCAGGGCAATACACAGCTAAGTCAGCGTATATGGCATTCTTTAATGGAGCAGTCACCTTTGAGCCTTGGCGTAGGATTTGGAAGTCTTGGGCCCCGGCGAAATGCAAAATATTCCTATGGTTAGTAGTGAGAAACAGATGTTGGACAGCAGACCGGCTGGCAAGAAGGAACCTTCCCCACCCTGATAGATGCTTGCTGTGTGACCAGGAAACGGAAGACATTCAGCACATTCTCACCACTTGCGTCTTTGCTAGAGAATTCTGGTTTCGTATCCTATCTTTTTCCGGTGGCAAGACTGTGTCCCCCGACGACATGAGCTCTCCTTCTCGGAGTGGTGGAGAAAGAGTGTCAAAAAGATTCCGAAAGACAAACGAAAAGGATTTAACACGCTGGTCATATTAGGCGCATGGCTCATTTGGAAACATAGAAATGCATGTGTGTTTGAGGGAGATAGTCCAAACTTGGAGAACTTAATCAGGGCTTTCAAAGATGAACATCATATGTGGTGTTTGGCAGGTGCTCGGAGCCTCAGCTCCTTGAGTGCTGGTCATGGTGCTGGACTAGGCTAGCCTCTAGTGCTCCAGCCTCTAAGGGTCAAGTCTTTTTTTGGTGTCTTTCTAGCCTAAAACCTCATTTTGTTGTATCTCAGCCCCTCACAGCTCGGCTCGAAGTGAGGGGTGTCGCTTGTAAGGGGCCGTTTCATATCTCTCTATTAATATAAAGATACGCAGCTCTCCTGCGTATTCGAGAAAAAAAAGAAGCAGTAGAGAAGAATAAACCAGGATGGACGATTGAAAGACCATTACATGTTTTACTATTCAAACACTGTGCAAGTATGAATATATAATTTTCCACATTTCATTTATTTGATCTGTCCAGAGAATATTTTTGTGTTCTTCAAGCAAGAAAAACAAATATAGTTTTTTCATAAGGAGACCTCACCAGATTGACATTTTTTCTTTGCTAACTATATTTATTCAACAACAATGGGAATGGGGATATTCCAAATTTCAATGTAGCCATACAATATCAAGAGTGGAACTTTGTCTTCACAGAAAATGTATGAAAGAAGTAAACTTTGATCAGTTTCACAGTCAAATATTATGAAAAATAAAGGTATCTGAAACACATCTAGGCAATGCATCGAAAACCAATTGTTAAGGATGAACTGCTGGTTGCAATTATAATACTAACCATAATCAGAAGTTTGAGAATTAAGAGCTATTCCTCTAAAACTAATATCATGTTTGAAAGAACTATAAACTATACGGTTGAGCTGAGCAGGAAACCAGAAGATCACAGTGAAGTTTGATTACTTTACCTAATTTCCCAATGCAATTTTGGGAAAGCTCAAGCTATAAATATATGAACTAACCCTTTTGTGCATCACCACCACCCTGAAACACCAACCAACATCATTATCTGAGACTTCACTTGTGCAATTCACTGGAATATACCTAGCATTTTCTTATATTATAGTAGAGCAACCAAACTTTACACCTGCATATGCTGCAAATCTGGATATGAGCAAAGTGACCCACAAAGCTTCAACATTCACAAGTATCAAAGACGAACATGTATTCCAATCGCATATAGACTATTTAAAACAAAAGGAAACCACAAACAGTAATGAGTAATTGACGTTTAAATTCAAAAGAATAGCACAAATGAAAACGGGATGTTCTAAGCATTTGACTGAAATCAGCTAGCCAATGAGACAATGGTCCAAGGGAATTGCATGAATGAAACCTTTGCATGGTCAAGTTCTTCCGAAACAAGCACACATGACCTTTCTCCCATGGCAAATCCATCACAACCTTGTGGCACAGATTATAAGAACACTAAGAACAGATAAGAATTATGTTATTTCCATATATTCAACAGGCACAGAAATACATGCACCAAACCAACAAGTATAACTGATAAATAATCTTCAAACCTTTAATCAAAATTCTACAATGTCAACAGTGCATGCTAATAATCATATCAAAAGATGGAATGTAAATAATACCGTAATCTTCAACTTAGTACTGACAGCTTGGTCTTTGTCGTCACATTGAGATCAAAAGATGCTACCTTTGCTTCTTCACTTCGTCCAATTACACCCCTAGAATTGAGTTTGCCAGAGAGAATGGTCCGGAAGAACACTGCCCATCCATTGATAGCCAAGTTTGGAAAAAAAGACTGCATAAGTTCCATAGAACAATCGACCAAAAAAATAAGGATGCCGCCACCAGCAGTTGCATCACAAGGACGGTGATAATCATGGCGATGCCATGTGACCAGCACCAAGCACTCCACCGACCAAATACCAAATTCATCAACACAGATAGGAGGCCTGCATCTTTCAAAATAAATCCTCCTGCAGCACAGCAAGTAGAAAATCATTGGCACATCTAGCACGCAGGAAAGTGGATACTGCATAATCATCTCCTGTTGGGAACTTGCACAATTAAGCTTATTAGTACTACAATAGCTTACTAATGAAACGGTTTTGACGTTCTAATGCTGCAGGCACTACCGGATTCGCCGCCTTTGCCGTGTGCCAGAAGCACACGGCAAAGGTCTATTTGCACACGGCAAAGCTCTTTGCCGTGTGCGGCTCACGGCAAAGAGCACACGGCAAAGTTTGGCCGGCAAAGGCCATCTTTGCCGTGAGCCCCAACGCGGGCACACGGCAAATCTTTGCCGTGTGCCAAAGCCTTTGCCGTGTGCCGTTGTGGGCTTAACGGCCGTAACCGTTACGAATCTTTGTCGTGTGCCGTCACGGCGGGCTCACGGCAAAGATTTCCGCCAGGTGGACCCAACCTGGGCTCTTTGCCGTGGGCCAAAGCCGGCGGCCCACGGCAAAGATTGCCGCCAGGTGGGCCCAACCTGGGCTCTTTGCCGTGGGCCAAATCCGGCGCCCACGGCAAAGATTGCCGCCATGTGGGCCCAAACTGGGCCTTTGCCGTGCGCTGAGGTAAAAGCACACGGCAAAGATCCGGCCTTTGCCGTGTGCTAAGGTAAAAGCTCACGGCAAAGGCCCGGTCTTTGCCGTGTGCTTTTACTTTAGCGCACGGCAAAGGCCGGGGCAGATCCCCTTTTTTTTCTTTATTTCAATCATGCCCCCAATACAAAACATCACAGGCAGTTTATATATCACAATACACATCATAGGCAGTTTGTATACCACAATACACATCACAGGCAGTTTATATAGTCCAATCATCCACATATGCAAATAAAAGCCCATATAAGTGCATAGAAGTTCATACAAGCTCATACAAGTCCATAAAAGTCCATGCAACTCGATCCTAAGCAACTACGAGTCCATGCATGTCCATACAATGCAATTTCATAAACCTCACGCAGATGGCGGCGGGTGTGGCAAGTCCTGCGAGAAGGGCGAGCCGTGATGGGGTGGCGGGTACGGCGAGCTCATCGGTGGCATGCCGGGTCTCATCTACGGCCACTGCTGGTACGGTGCGCCAGGAGGGAGGGGCGTCCACGGGCCGTACTGCGTCCACGGAGGCGGGATAGGAGACACCTGAGGGGGCGACATGTCCACGGGCCCATCGTTCGACGCCGCTGACAGGTTCTGCACAAACGATACAAAATGCAACACAATCGCTAAGCTATGATCATTCTAGGTTTCTAAGTCACTATGTGGAATCCAACTAGATGATATATCCTAAGTCATAAGTTCTAAGTCAATATGAGGCCGGAATGAAACTTCAGGGTTTTCAAGCGACTCACCGGAGTAAGCTCTAACATTTGGCGGAGCGACTAACATCGGTGGCGGTGGTGTATGACCTACCACCATCCCAAGGCTGCTCAAGTACTGGTACATCTGAGCATACCGCATCCGCTCGGCTTCCCGCTCGGCCTCCCGCTCGGCCCGCTCAGCTGCCTACTTGCGCTCAATCTCGGCATAAATTGCCTGCTTCTCCGCTGCCCACTCCTCCCTTTGAGCTCTCATATGGTCCTCCATCTGGGCCTGCAATTTTTCATGGCAATGTGATAATACAAAGCAAGCACTAGCGATAATCAATTAGCAACAGGTAAAATAGAATTTACCTTAAATTGATCCATCTGGATCTGTGTAGTACTCTGCCGTGGGCGTATGGGTGGGGTCGAGTCCGTGGCCCTGGCTTTAAGCGAGGAGAGAGTCGGAGTACTAGCCGTGTCCACTAGGCTGTTGGCAACGCTGTACCGGCCATGCTTCTTGCCTCCTCCTGACCTCATGAGCACTTCTCCATCAATTTGCTCGGTGATCGGATCGAACTCTGGCCCGTGGACCTCCCTTGCCATCTCTGAGTAGTCACTGAGGCGGCTGTGGACGCTCGGATTTGAGTACGCCTCGGGCCCGTCCAGCGGGTTGTAGACGCTGTCGGGGGCAGTCGCCTTGTCCTTGTGAGACAAAGCGTATGCCAAGAGCGGGGGGCAAGGCTGACCACCATGTGTTTGAGACTGCAAAAAAAAAATATAAAGCCAGATTTCATGAATTATTCAATATTGAAAATTGAGTGTACTTAGTTTAAGACACATACCCATCTCTGGCTGTACGCCGCGAGGTCGCGGTTGCCTTGGTGGTGTGGTTTACCAGACATCATCAAACGCCTCCGCCTGGCTTCGTTGTGGGTCGCCTCCCAACCATCAGCGCACCACTTGTCCACTATCATCTCCCAGCACCTCCTGTGGGGGGCGCACCAATGAGGAACGGCCTGCACATCATCAAGTACATGTAAGTAGAGTAAACTGATCGTAACTAATTTAAGAGATAGTATATATTTACCCGTATGTATTCTGCCCTCGTCAGCCTCATGTTTCTGGCGTCGGTCTTGGTCAGTTTGACTTTCAAGAATTTGCGGTAGTAATACACCACTGCCTGAATGCGAGCCTCGTAGTGCATGTCAGTGACCAGCTTGCGGCAGGCTGTGTTAGCCACAACCGTTGCTCGGTCCTTGAATTCATCGTCGACTCTGAAAAAATCCTGCAAATTGATGGGATGTCAATAATGTCAAATGAAAATGTGTTGTATTGACCCATGTAGTGTGAGGAAAACTTACCCACAATTCTTCAACAACCCGGTGCGCCATGTTGTTGAACACCGCACCATTCGGATCTGGATGGGGGTCGACTGTAGCGGCGACGTAGTGGTCCCACGTAGTCACCGGCTCCTCTCTGCCGGCGACCGTCACCAAGCCGGGAAAGTGATGCTTGCACAAAAGGCCGAGGATGCCATTGGGCAGTCGTGTGTGACTGCCTGGCTCGACCTGCTCCCACGACCTGCATAAGTGATTTACATAAATTATTAGTTTCAATATTGATTATTAACATGTGACAGGAAAACAAAACGTACAAACATTTAAAATTACTTGCCTGGACCCGTGTGGCCGAATTTTCGGCCGCTGCAAGAAAGGTATCGGCCGATCCGGGAGCTGCGAGGGGCCTCGAAGGTACGGCTCCGGTACTCCTGCGTCTCCCTCCTCCCCCTCCTCTCCCTGCTCCTGCTCTTCCTCCCCGTCCTCTCCCTGCTCCTGCTCTTCCTCCCCGTTCTCTCCCTCCTCCTCTTCGTGCGCGGAAGGCACCTGCTCGTCCTCGTCCTCGTCCTCGTCCTCCTCCACCTCCTCCTCAGGTGTGGGTTCCCTCGCCGTCCTCCCCCTCTTTCCCCGTGTCATGCCTGAGCCCTCAGGTCCAGATGGGGAACTCGCTCCACCCTTGCCTCTCCCTCGACCCTTGCCTCCACCTTGAGCCAGCGTGGAGACAACCCTCTGGTAAAGCGAGCTGACCGACCGGCGTCCTCGTCCCACCATCTTTAATCAACACCTGCTTTTAAAAAGAGTAAATAAATCAGTATATTAATTACAACGGCGATTGTGGTTTGCCTCGTCTGACCATCACCTGAGTCTATCTCCAAGAACCTAGAGGCTTCACACTTTGGACAGTACTTTGCTTTTGCATACTGTTTCCTAAATAAGATGCATCCATTCGGACAAGCATGTATCTGCTCATATGGCATCTTAAGTGCCCGAAGGAGTTTCTGTGCCTCATACATGTTCTTCGGCAGAATGTGACCACCCGGAAGCAGGCTGCCAAAAACTGTCAACATGACATCAAATGCATCTCTACCCAAACTAAACTGCGACTTTATGGCCATTAGGCGTGCAATGGCATCGAGCTGAGAAACATTGGTATGCTCGTGCAGGGGTTGTTGTGCCGCAGCCAACATATCATAATATGCCTTTGCGGTTGGCTCTGGCTCCTCCTCCAAGCGTTGTTCATCGACTTGTGCTGCGTGAAAGTCTTCTAACATGTCTGCTATCCCGGCGTCATCATCAAGTTCCTCGATGCGTTGTCTCACGACCTCGTCTCTCGTGCGTGAGTCTGCAACATTGTATTTCCACTTGGTACGGTCTCGAGTAAACCCATGCTTGCAGAGATGATTTCTAATGTCCTCCTTTGTGTGTGCACGTGTGTTCCCACATTTGCTGCACGGACACCAAGTGATAGACGCTCCTCTAACGTTTGCAAATGCTGAATCCAAAAAAGACTCGGTCCTCTGAATCCAATCCAAGGTCATTTCACCCCCACGGGACCAGCCATTGTACATCCACTCACGATACCCATCCTCTATTATATGAATTATTGATATAATAAGCAATTGCATGAGTGATATAAAACAAATAGCATCTACATGATTATTATATTGCCTAGCTAAATGGTGAAGATAGGTCCTAATCCCACCCGAGGATGCGCAGCCGAGGGTAGTTTCCATGCTCTACGCCGATCCGAGACCGAATTTCGGCAGCATCTCCCCGCTGTTCTCCAAATACACGTCCCGAGAGGGAGAGTGTGTATCCGGAGAACAACGGGAAGATGCTACCGAAATTCAGTCTCGGATCGGAGTAGAGCATGGAAACTACCCCCGGTTGCGCATCCTCCGGCTGTCCAAATAACGTGGACAATTCGAAACAGATACGGTCATAGATATGCAAAGTTCTGCATATTTCCGACCGTATCTCTTTCGAACGGGAGACGCCTAGGTTACGTTAACCACTAACATGCATGTCAAGTACAGAAAGATATTTGTGTCTCACCTGAGAACGGGGGCGAGTCGGGGACGGTGACGCGCCAGGAACAGGGTGAGTCGGGGACGGTGACGCGCCGTGAACGGGGGCAAGTCGGGGACGGTGACGCGCCGGGAACGGGGGCGAGCCGGGGACGGTGACGCGCCGGGAACGGGGGCGAGCCGGGGACGGTGCCGACTCGGGGACGGTGCCACACCTAGAACCTTCAACAACCTGAAAAAAAGAAAAAAAATGTCAAATTTTAAAAATTTCGTCAGCACCTCCCCTGCACGGGGAGGATTCAAAACCTGCAACAAAAGCAACGGCACGATGGCCGACAACCACATAGACAACAGCATGATGGCCGGCAACCACAAACACATATATCTTTTAATTCAACTTAACTAAACAAGTAAAAAACATATGTCTAAAATAAACTAAAGTACTAATCTCATACTAATTTAAAATAAATTAGTGGCTAAACTATTTTGTCTAAACTAACTAAATATTTTGTCTAAACTAACTAAACTATTTTGTCTAAACTAACTAAATATTTTGTCTAAACTAACTAAACTATTTTGTCTAAACTAACTAAACTAACTAAACTAAATAAATAAAGAAAAACAGAAAAACAAAAAAAATACCTAGAGAGGGGCCGGCGGGGCTGCCGGCCGATGGAGGCGCCGGCGCGGGGAGGGAAGGCGCTGGCGCGGGGAGGGAGCGGCCGCGGCCTGCCGCCGGCGGCGCCCAGACGCACGCCGCGCAAGGGGAGGCGGCGGCAGGCGCGCGCGGGGACGGACGCGGTGGCCGGCGCGCGCGGAGGGAGGCGGGGGCGGCCGGCGCGCGGGGCGGAACCGCCGGCGCGCGCGCGGGGAGGGAGGCGGGGGCCGGCGGCGCGCGCGGGGAGGGAGGGCGGCGGGGCGTGGCGGCGCGCGCGGGGAGGGAGGGCGGCGTGGCGTGGCCGGCGGCGCGCGGTGACGGCGGCGGCGGCGTCGGACGAGGCGGCAGCGTCGGACGAGGCGGTGGCAGTGCTGGTAACGTGTGGGTGTGTGTGTGCGGCGGCAGTGCTGGACGAGACTAAGTGTTTATGACCTTTGCCGTGTGCCCAGATCTGGGGCACACGGCAAAGGCCACCTCTTTGCCGTGTGCCCTGATCTGGCTCATGGCAAAGACCTTTGCCGTGAGCCAGATCTGGGCACACGGCAAAGAGGTCTTTGCCGTGAGCTTCTAGGGTTTGCTCACGGCAAAGGACCTTTGCCGTGTGCCTCCTCGTTTGACACACGGCAAAGTTCAAATTTTTTTTTTAAAAATTTTTGCGCAGTTCAAACTTTGGTAATATTTGTTACCTTGCCTAAGGCCCTAAACAACTCATGTTAAAGGTTTTCACACCAAAAAAATTAGTATTTCATGCGTTTGAAATTCAAATTCGATTTAGATCATGTAAATCGTTTGAATTCAGTTTGATCAATTATTTCATCTCTGCGTAACTTTGTCACGTTTTGAACATAGCTTGCTTTACTCAATTAACAACATGGTTGATGAATATATGATAAGAAGTACGTTACCTCATGTATATATGTACATATGAGTTCATATTATTCAATTCAAAAAAATTATAAAATTATGAAATGTGTATGAAAATTTACGAAAATTTGTCCTCGCTACGTCTATGTTGCCTTTTATCTATGGAAAAACTTTTGAAGTCAAAACCTAATTTGACTTCAGTTACGCCTCTCAATATGAACTACTCATTCTCAACTCTCAGAAACTTCTCCAGAGATTCTTCGATTTGTAAGCAGCGTACGTGACAACTTGTGCGAAACGTGTTGAAATTTTTACCACATCATATACACATGAAATCATGATGGTAGGACAAATCTGATGATTTTCGGACTTGGATTTTTTTCTAGAATTTAAAAACGATTCGGCCCAACGTGCATAATCATGTTTCTTGAACCACACGCTAGAATTTTCATTACAATTCATGGATAAGGCCTCAGAATGGACTGAGTAACGTGTATGGTCCCTTTGAATCAATTATATTCCATTATTTGACACTCTTGCAGCTCAAAAGTTATTTTCAACGATAAATCGAAGAAAAGAAATAAAATAACTAAATATAGCAAATAATTTGTGAAATGCATCAAATCTTAACATGGAACACCAAGCAAGTTACATTGACACCACAAAATTTTTGGGTGACAAAAGATTAAAAACAAAAATTTAACTTTGCCGTGGGCCCTACCTTTGCCGTGGGCCACGGCCCGAGGCTCACGGCAAAGGGCTTACGTGGCCGTGTGCCAGCCCTTTGCCGTGAGCCACACGGCTAGCTCACGGCAAAGGGTGACGGCCGTCACACGCCATCACCTTTGCCGTGGGCCGAGTGATCAGCCTCACGGCAAAGGTTCCAACTTTGCCGTGTGTTGGCCTTTGCCGTGGGCCCAGGATCTGGGCCCACGGCAAAGGGGCCCCTTAGCCGTGGGGTAATTCTTTGCCGTGTGCCAGGCCACAGGGCACACGGCAAAGACGCACGATGCCGTGTGCTCTGGCTTTGCCGTGAGCTTGCTTTCTGGCACACGGCAAAGGGCCGGCTTTGTCGTGTGCCCGTGGTAATGCTCACGGCAAAGACCATGGCACACGGCAAAGGAGCGGTTTCCGGTAGTGAGGGTTTACCAATGCAATATCTCTTAAACACATTGACTTAGATACATAGTACAAAATAGCCGGCTATAGCTCCGCTATCTCCCGCTATAGCTGATTTTAGAGATGTGTCGCTATTTGCTTCTACGTGCAATTTAGCCGCTATTTGACGCTATAGCTCCATTTAGCCCGCTATTAGCTGTTTTTAGAGGCCTCCCGCTAAATGCCTTAGCCCGCTATTTTGTACCATGCTTAGATAACAAGTCTGTCTGCAGAAACTATAAGGCCGTACACATGAAAATTGCATAAGCCAGTGTTGGGATAACAACAGACCTTTGCTTCCATTCTACAATATCCTCGTAGCACTACCTTTTCCTCCTAATCATAATGCAAAACTCTATTTATCAGATATGCGCTTGCACATCTACCACTGAAAGCATCCAAATGCTATTGTGATACATGATGTTTCATGGCCTACATGTAAAATAGGAACTGAGTTCAAGCCTCTACATAATCACGACAAAGCAAAGTGCTCGATACCTTTGCATCCCGTGGCGTCTCGGTAGACAGATGCGAGGCCTAATAGCCCATCGACGTAGCTGAAGGAGCCTAGGTCTACCAACACAAAACAGTGGACGCGCTCGAGGACGACGCGGCCGCTGGACAGGAGGGACAGGAAATCAGACGTCGACGACCCGTTCGTGTGCAGGTGTCGTTGCCGTTGCAGTGGCCGGTGGCGGCTTTGAACTCAGGATGGACGCAGGGGTGTGCGGCGATTGCTCTTAGAAAAAACGACGCTTTACCGAGACTGCTTGATATATAGAGACACTGTGATCTGCACATTATTGTTTCCTTGGATGGCGCCCTAGATTGGTGCACGTTCTTGATTGGTGCAAGAATATAGAAGGGAAGCTATCATGAATTATGCACGTTACTGATTGCGTCATGGATATAGAAGGGAAGGGAACATGCCATGGATGGCGCGCTGCAAATTAATCACGTTACTGATTGTGTCATGGATACAGAAGGGAAGCTGTGATCTGCACGTTGCTGTCTCCTCGGGCGATTAAAGAAGGAATGCATGCTGCCGCCTGCCGGTTATTGCGCAGCACATCAATACATCGCGTGATCCCGGGAGAAAGAAGGGGCGCGCTGCAGCAATGGAAATGCCGTGACCTTCTCCGATGGACCTGCGGGTAGGGGTGGGAAACCGAGTAACGAAAAAAAGAGACGCGAGGAGCGCGATTCACGGCCCCAGGCAAAAACCCACGCGTTTTCGTTAACCCCCCCTCCCCGTGGTCAAATGTTTTGCCCTACAGGTGGGCCTATACCTGGGTTTTGTGAGGAGTGGGTACATATTCCGTTGGGTAAGAATTGATCTCAATTCTTTCATCCTTTATAGTATAGATAGATATGTAACTTTCCTTTTTTCTACTTTCCAAGGTATAATCAGGAGTCCATACTCTTTTCCTCAGAGGGGAAGCTTTCGAGTTGCGATCCATAAGCAATTCGTGGGTGTGAGATTTTTAACGAGGCGGATTTCCATTGTAACCCCTTGTGCAATATAAACAAGGTTTCCCCAAGAAAAGAAAAATCCGAAGCAACCAACCACTCTGTGAACAAAGTGTTGTTGTCTCCAGAAAAAGTTGGTTAATTGACCAAATTGAGTTAAGCCTCGGAGCGCATCATTGGCTCGAGCGCAAAAGTCTTAACTCATGCGCGAAAAACGCGAGAAAAGCATTCCGCAGAGAATGTAGGGGAAATACGCCCCTGGGCCCAAAACCGAACAAAATATGGTACCAAAGAACTAACAAACACTTCCGACGGGAAGAAATATGCCCAACATACATAAAAATCAACCGGCCCCTGTCGGTGTTCTACCGTCGATCCTACCGAGGGATACCCCGAGGTAGTAGAGTTCAGGTGGGATTTCGCCGAGATCAGGAACGCAATGGCTACACAACACAAGGTTTAGACAGGTTCCTGCCGCCGAGATAGCATAATACCCTACGTCCTATTTGGTGGTTTGTATTGCGTATGGATGTAATTGTGTGTCTCTCTGTTGAGAGACTTGGACTGGTCTATGTCCTACCGATCTAGGCACCCCTACCCTCCTTTATATACTCAGGGGGCGGGAGTACTAGTCGGTTTACAATGTTGGAGTCCTAGTAGGATTACAAAGTAGAGTCCTAGTAGGAATCCGACTTCTTTCTTCCTGTAGGTACCTGGGGGTTCCATACCCAACAAGCCCCCTGTTGGGTGTAGGACGGCCCCGGAGTGGACTCCGCCACCAACAGCCTAGAAAACGGACCGAAAGGGGAACGGAAAATAAGAGATGTGACCCCTCTCGGAAATGGACACGACTCCAACTCTTGGGATTCCGATGCAAAATATTTAAATCATATATTCCAGCTAAAATAAAATGATCATCCTCCTCTAGTTACAAAAACCTTCTCTATTTATAGGAAGGCGAACCGACACCAAGTACAATTACAATCTTGCCCTTAGCAACTGCTTCATTCCCGGAATATTCTTGGACATTACAGACTTTACCCTTCACGGGATGCTACCGTCAGCCGGGCCCATTCTAGAATACGAGGGAGCTTTCAGTTTCTCGTATTCGCCTCGCCTCTCGCTGCGATCTTCGGTCTTGGGTCGAGGTGGAATTCAGCCCGCTCTTCCGCGGGCATCTTCGGGTTCCCCCCACGCGACTTGCCGGACACCATCTCCGACTTCGGATCCGAGGGTGCCCTCGGATTTGCCTTCGGGAATCCGGCGCCCGTCTTCCGGTCCGCGCCTGTTCCCCCCGACGCGACTCGCCGGACGCCATCTCCCGCTCGAACCCGAGGATGCCCTCGGGTTTACCTTTGGGAATCCAGCGCCCGTCTCCTGGACCGCGCCTGACCCTGAAACTTCATCAGACATGAAGACAGCTAAAAACACGGTCAAGACTCCCCAAAGGTGGGGAGGGGTTACTTTCCGAAGTCTACCCCCCAACAGTAGCCCCTCGGCAGTGAGGGACGCGCGTCATTTCCTCGAGGCTACCTACGCAGCGGCCTGAGCTGTCGACACGTCGCCGAGCAGTGGAACGGCGAGGGGGAAGGCGTAGACTTCCCGGAACACCTCCCCCACCTGGGCCTTGTGTTTGGCCTGTTTTTGTTACTCGTGAGACCCATTTATTTTTTTGGTGGCTATATAAGGAACCTTAGACCGACACTCGTCTCTACTCGTCTCTATTATTCTGCTCTGGTTTTAGAGGAGCTCCGAAGCTTTCGCTGATTTTGAGAAGCCTTTATTTCTGCGCTTCTTTTCCGGGTAAGTTTTCTTGTTTGCTTTCTAGTCTTTTTTTTTCTTTGTATTATCTTTTCTAGTTCGTTCTTGATTAGGTTTGGATAATTTCCAGGACTTGTGTTTTTCCTCTAGGGCTTCGGTTTTGATTAGGTTTGATTGTTTCGTAGGGCTTTTCTTTTCCTGCTTTAATGGCTCCGAAAAGGAAGAGGATTGATGACGAAGGTGGTATTGATTCTGATAAACCGTCGTCGAAGCCAGCGACTCTGATGTTCGGTTTTAGCACTTTCAAGCAGACTGATCTGCAGCTGCTGGAGTCTTCCAAGATGATTGAACCGGGGAAGGCTAGGCTTGCAGAAGAAGATAAGGCGAAACCTTCGCCGAAAGCTAATGAGGTTGTTGTTTTCCGGGATCACTTCGTGTCCGGCCTTCGTTTTCCCCTGGATCCTGTTGTCATGGAAATCTTGAAGGGATGTGGGGTTTATCTGCATCAGCTTACTCCGAACGCTTTCGTTCGCTTGAACGTGTACTTGTGAGAATGCAAGACCATGAAGATTCAGCCCAGTTTGGACGGTTTCCTATACGCCCACCGGGTGCATAGGAAATCTAAGACTCAACTCCACGCTCACCCTTCCAAGGGGGACGTCGAAAACGAGTGTCAATTCGGCTGTCTCAATTTCATATACAGACCCCATGTTCTCTTTCCTATTATGGCCTATCGGAATAAGTGGCCGAAGAACTGGTGGACTTCTTGGGTGTACCACGTGGTTTCCAAGGACGATGGAGGTGACTACCCCCTCGTGTGTTCGCCTCTGGGCAATCTCTCGGGATCTTGGCCTTCATCTGCCGGGGCAGCCCACGAAGGGGTGGCGTTTGTTGAAATGCTCCAGAAAATCTCTCAGAAGTACAGTGTTCGCGATCTTTTTGAAGAGTTCCGCCTGTGTCGTGTTTTTCCCGTCCAGGCCGGACGGAGTGTAGATTTCTGGAAGGAAACTCCTGAGGATGGTATTCCGATGCCCGATTTCGCTAAGTGCTTCGGTCTAACAGCCAAAGGTTTGTTGGCTATTTCTGATGCTTTTTCCTTTTCTTATTTCAAATGTATGTTTTTCTTTCCGTTTCGCGGCTATTACTAACGCTTTACTTTTTCCCGAAGACATCAACGCTTCTTGGGTTGAAAAGGATGTTAATGGTATGATTGGGAAAGAATCTCCAGCTGAATTCAGCGAGAGCAAGAAAACATTATCATTGAAGAGGTCGAACCGTGTGTTCGAGTTTTTTAAGATGTCTCCTGGTCTTCGTAAATCTACTAACAAGAGTATTGCGAGAGATCTGAAATCCTCCAAGGACGAGAAGGATGTTTATGCGCCTGCTACCTCGAAAGCGACTTCTGGTAGTGGTGGTGTTGTTCCTACCAGAGTCCAGGAGTCGCCGCGCTCTCGACCGAAAAGCGTAGCGAAACGCAAAACATCAACTTCTAGTGACGCCTCGAAAAAGCTTAAGATTCTTGACCCCAAGGAGATTCTCAAGGATGTTTTTGGAGATATGGATGATGATGAATCGTTGCTTGAGGGTGAAATGGTTGGACCTTCTGAAGCTCCAGCTCATGCAATTGATGACAGTGTTCTGGATGTTCCTCGGATTAATTCCCCCATGGTTTCACCGAAAGCAGGGGAACGAGCTGTTAAACTTGTTACTTCCAAAGTGGTTCTAGCTAGTGGGCCATCTTCTGTTAGTATTGGTGTTGTCTATAGCCCCCCTGCTTCTGATAGTGACGACAAAGCCGATGAGGTGGAGGAGCAGGGCGTCCAAAGTGGTGATGTTGCTGGTGATGTACGCGCCAACTCTCCAGACCCTCATGATTCTGGATCTGACTCGTCCCGAAGGTCGTCTAGAGATTCTAGTCCATCTTCGGACAGCACTTCGGATACCGGAACAGAATCTGTGCCGTTGCAACCTCTGATAGCCGGGGATGAAGGAGATGCGGATGTTGACATTGATGACACAGAAACCAGCAGCAGCTACTTCGTGAGCTCCGAGGACCCTAAAGAAATTGCACATAAGCTTGGTTTTCCCGAGGACTGCAAGCTCATTGGCAGCCAGATGGTAGGAAAGGTCGCTTCTAAGAGTGGGGGGCATGAGCATGAATTTCTTTCCGAAGCTGGTCGCTCTTTTTGCTTGCCTCTGATGGAAAGCAGACTTTGCCAGCAAAACACCGAGGCTGTTCTGCAGCAGGCTGAGGACCTGGCCTTAAAAACTTATCTTTCAATTCGTTGCGCTTCTCGTACGCACAAGCGAGACATGGATGATCTTCGACCGTACTTGAAGAGTTCCGAGGTTGCCTCCGGAAAAGTTGCTGCGCTGGAGGAAGACAAGAAATCGCTTCTTGAAAGTTTTCAGATGGAGAAAGGGCGCTCGAATGATTTGGCCCTAGAGAAACAAGTTCTTGTGAAGGAGAATGAAGGTTTGAGAAAAATCGTGGATGATATGAAAATCGAACTGGAAATTGAAAGGCGGGTTGCCAAGCGAAACAAGGAACTCATTGAGGAGAACGAAAAGGTGAAACAAGATTTGAGCACCCAGGATGTTAGCCTTTCCGAGCTGAAAAAATAGTTTGAGGATTACATGCGTGCTCATGCCGAAGGTGTTGAAGAAGTCAAAACTGGTTTCGCTCGCGCTCTCGCACCTTTTGGTCTTATCCCCCCTGACTTGGATGTCAACGAATGCAGCATCGAAGGGTTTTATGATTGGATATTCTCTTGCCTGGAGATAGCTTCTATTGGTAGCGGCTTGTGGGGAGAGTTAAACGCTAAGGTTGCCTCTCGGGCTTTTGCCCAGGCCATTTGCTCGTTGCTACCTTCAGATGCTTCTGCCGATTCGAAGCACATTGGGAAAAATGAGCTGCACATGCTGAAGGATCCTTCTTATGTTTGGCCTTTGGTGGATGATTTGGCTCCAAGAGCTCTGAGCCCCCTTGCCAAGAATATCGCCAACAATTTCATGCTCACCTTCTTCAAATTTCACGGCGGGGTTCTGGCTCGGGATGAGTCTCGTCGCACTGAGGAGCAGGTTGGTTCTCTCGTTTGTTTTATCTTCTTTTTTCTGTGGTGGCTTCGTTTTCACGACTTTTCTCGCTGTTCTTTACAGATCCGGGCTCAAATCAAGAACAAGGTTTCTTCAGCGCTCGAGGCTCGGCTCGCTTCAAAGTCTGTTAAATCTTCGAAGCTGGAGACCATCGAGGAAGAAATTGAACCTGAGGCCGGTGGAGCTTCTGGTGCGGCCGCCGCAACATCTACCCAAGAGGTTTCTGTTACCCCGGCGGAAATCAACCCGAATGTTGAGGCGTGAGAGGTGTGAGGCTTGCGTCGTGATTTCATGGGTCATGGATTCATTGTAATAATTTTAGAATATTTTGCTAACTCTGCTCGGTTGCCACGCAGGTCCTTTGTGTGGATCCTGTTGTGGTAACCGAAGGTGTGCTCCCTTTGATGATGTACAAAGATGGTTTTCTTATGTCTGGTTGCATTTGGTCCAAATTCCGAGCGAAATATCCGAATGCAAGTTTCGACTCGTTTTGGGATTATAAGCTTCGGAAGTATAACGCTTGAAATGCCGAATCTCGGCTATTTTTCTCAGTGTTCTGCCGAAACATGGTGGAACACGATCGTACTTTACACACTCGATTCTTCGTCCGTGAGATGAATCGACTTGACCAGATTAGTTCTGGTGTTGGATTCGAGCCCCCCTTCGGTTTGTTAACTCCGAAGGAGGAACCTGTAGATGATAGCGAATATGAACCTGCGGAATTTATGTATAAATTCCCCAGTTAGATTTTTCCGAGCCCTGCTCTGTAACTTTGTTTTCTCGACCGCAGGTAATTTCAATGCATTCTTGAGAGGTGAAGCTGAGGCCATCATTTCTGGCGTTGTAGATAAATTGCTTTCTGAAATTTGTGATGTTGTAATGGGTGAGACCTGAAATTTTTTGCAATGTAATTGCTCAATAAAAAGCCCCGAGGGCAGTTTGATGTTTGAATTAAGCTGGTTCGAAGAACACCTCCCCCCCCTTGGTTCAATGGTCGAACTCCAAGGGGCAGGCAGATTTTGAATGATATGGTTCATATTCCTTCCCGTCGGAAGTTTTGATTTTTTTTGGTACCATTATCGATATTTTTGGGCCCAGGGGCGTGTTTCCCCTATGTTCATTGCGGAATGTTCCGTCACGTTTTCGCGTATGAGTTAAGACTTATGCGCTCGGGCCATTGTTGTGCGCCAAGGCTTAACTCATAATGGTTCTTGAACCATCTGTTTTTCCGAAGACAACTCCGCTTTGTTTACGGAGCGGTTTGTTGCTTCGGGATTTTGTTTTCTTGGGGAACCTTGCTTATATTACACAAGGGGTTACACAGGAAATCTGCCTCGTTAAAAATCTCACACCTCCGAATTGCTTATGAATTGCAACTCGAAAGCTTCCCCTGTGAGGAAAAGAGTGCGGTGTCCTCATTACATAATGTAAACGAGAAATTACAAAAGAGGGAACTGTAAAGTGGAATTTGTGTTACAATTCTCGAGCCCCTGGCTCCCTAAACGTAATAGCGTTGCAACATGTCTTCATTCCACGGGTACGGGTCATCGACCCCGTCCAGTGATTGCAGTCTGAAAGCTGATGGTCTTGAGGTTTCTGACACGAGAAAAGGCCCTTCCCACTTCGGGTTAAGCTTTCCTTTGTATTTTCCCTTTGGGACCTTTCTGAGTACCATGTCTCCTGTGTGGATGCCCCTCGGTTTTACCTTTTTGTTCCTCCACCTCTTGGTTTCTTCTTGGTAGTCTTGGATGTTTCTGGAGGCTTCTTCCCTTAGGATTTCCATGGTGTCAATTGTTACTTCCATCATGGTTGCGTCTTGATTTGGTTCTGTTCTTCCGGACTCGTGCTTGATTTCTTCTGGTGTCATGGCTTCTTCCCCATACAACAGTCTGAATGGCGAGAACTTTGTTGTTCTTGATTCTGTGGTGTTATGGGGCCATATGACTCTTGGTAGTTCATCTACCCATTTTCCTTTCGGGAGGCCGGTGATGTTTTTCTTGACACCGGAAAAAATGATTCCATTTGCTCTTTCAACCGCCCCATTTGACTGCGGGTGATATACGGAGGCGAAGCACAGTTTGGTTCCGAGGCCTTGGCAGAAATTGCGAAAAGACTCACTGTCAAATTGTTTGCCATTGTCGATTGTTACTTCCTTGGGTACTCCGAATCGGCATACAATGTTTTGCCAGAAAAATTTGTGCACTGAGGCGGATGTGATCTTTTGCACTGGCTTTGCCTCGATCCACTTGGTGAAATATTCTACTGCCACTATTGCATAGGTCAGATTCCCCTGGGCCTTCGGGAGTGGTCCCACGATATCTATTCCCCATCTAGATAACGGCCAAATTGGGGGTATGAGTTGTACTTCGTTTGCGGGGAAATGTTTGTATGGTGCATGCATACGACAGTTGTTGCAGGTTCTGACCACTTCATCTGAGTCTGATACTGCTGATGACCAGTAGAAACCTTGCCTGAAAGCTTTCTGAACCAGAGCTCTTGTTTTGATATGTGATGAGCACATTCCGCTGTGAATTTCCTGGAGCAATTCCTTTCCTTCTTCGACGGAGATGCACTTGAGCAACGGTGCGCAGACTCCTTTTCGGTACAATTTTCCATCTACTATACAGTAGTTTCTGGCCTTGGCTTCCATCTTCTTTTTTTCAGCCTCATCTTCTGGTTCAAAGTGCCCCCTCATGAAGGCCATCAGCGGTGCTCTCCAGTCTTCACTCTGAATTGCGTTTATATATCTTACTGGGGTCTCGTCGCTGAGAACTGATTTCTGTTTGAGCACTTCATAGAATACATCCGAAGGTAGTGGGGATTTGCTTGCTGCTGCTTTTGCTAGGTCATCTGCCTCTTTATTTCTGGACCTCGGGTAGTTTTTCACTGTGAACCCGAAAAAATATTTTTCCATTGCCCTCACAGCTGCCAAGTATTTTATTAGCTCTGGATGCTTGGCTTTGTATGACTTGTCCTTGTGCCCTGCAATCAGCTCAGAATCGGTGTTTATGAAAACTCTGCGTGCCCCCAGTGCTCTTGCTTTCCGAAGCCCCAACAGTAGCCCCTCGTATTCTGCAATGTTATTTGTGCAGTTGTCGTAATCAAGCCGAATAGCGTATCTGAGCTTGATTCCCGACGGGGACAGGATTATTGCGGATGCTCCTAACCCTCTGTCACAGTAAGCTCCATCACATTGTATTTCCCACAAGGATTCTAGAATTGGTCTGGAAATTGCCTCATTGGAAGGCGTCCAATCTGCTACAAAATCTGCCAGGACTTGTGATTTGATTGCTGCCCGTGGAACGAAATCGACAAAATTCTCTTGCAACTCCGCAGCCCATTTTCCGACCCTGCCTAAGGATTCCTTGTTTTCAAACATATCTCGTAGTGGATACGAGGTTGGCACAAGAATTTTGTGGCTGAGGAAGTAATGACGTAACTTTCTCTTGGCCATGATTACAGTGTAAGCCATTTTCTCCATCTCTGAGTAAAATAGCTTCGAACCCGAGAGAGCCTCTGAGACAAAATAGATTGGGACCTGAGTCAGCACCCCTTTGACCTCTTTTTCTTCTACTAAGGCTGCACTCAACGCTGTATCCGAGGCTGCAATGTAAAGCATCAGCTGGGACCCTGCTGTTGGGCTCGAGAGGATGGCAAGATTCTCTATGTATTGCTTGAGGTCTTCGAAGGCTTTTTGTTGTTCTTGACCCCACTGGAAATTCGCTGTGTTCCGAAGTGCCTTGAAGAAGGGCAGACTTCTTTCTGCTAATTTTGAAATGAATCTGCTCAGTGCCGCAATTTTCCCAGCTAGTTTCTGTACTTTCCTGTTCCTCGGCGGCTGCATCCGCCTGATTGCTTCAACTTTCTCAGGATTTGCCTCTATTCCTGTCTTGGAGATTAAGCAACCTAGAAGTTTTCCTTTGGTGATTCCGAAAACATACTTTGCTGGATTCAGTTTCAAGCCATTTCTTCTCAAGTTTGAGAAAGTTTCCCGAAGGTCTTGGATGTGATCTGCTCTCTGTTTGCTTTTTACAACGACATCATCAACGTATGCCGAAACGTTTTTTTTCAACTGGGACCCCAAAATTTTCTGGATCATTCTGCTGAAAGTGCACCCTGCATTTCTAAGTCCTTCCGGCATTCTGATGAAACAGTAAGTTCCGAAGGGGTGGTGAAACTGGTTGCCTCTTCATCTTCCATCTTCATCCAGATCTGATGGTATCCAGAAAAACAATCCAGAAAACTAAGAATTTCACAACAAGCTGCCTGATCAACGAGGACATCTATTCGTGGCAGTGGGAAGTCGTCCTTTGGGCAGGCCTTGTTCAGACAAGTGAAGTCAATGCACATTCTCCACTGTCCATTTTTCTTCGGAACCATGACTACATTGGCCAACCACAAGGAGAATTGGACAGGACGTATGACTCTAGCATCTAACATTTTCTGCACCTCTGCTTGTGCTGCGTTTTTTCGTTGTTCGGACATGACATGGAGTTTCTGTTTTTTTGGCTTTGCCTTCGGGTCTAGGTGAAGTTCGTGTTCAATCACACTCCTGCTGACTCCGGTTAAGTCGTTTGGCGACCAAGCGAAGACATCTTGGTTGTTCCGAAGGAACTCAATAAGTCTGATTTCTTCCTCGCTGTCAAGTTCTTTGCCTATGATGACGGTTTTGTCTGGCACTTCTTCGCATAATGGTATTTTCTTTGTGTGCTCAAAAGGGGCTACCCGCTCTGCATTTTCTTTCTCTTTTGTTCCTCAGGAATTTCCTCTGGGTCTTCGTTTTCTTCCTCGGGTTCATCATTGATTGCATGGACGTGTTGGACACCGAAAGTTGTATTTCTTTCAGCTCTTCGGGCTTCGTCCTGACTGCCATACACAGAAATTATGCCTTGACTTGTTGGAATCTTCATGCAGAGGTAATCCTGGTGGATCACTGCCGAGAACCTATTTATGGTTGTTCTTCCGAAGATGGCATTGTATGGGTAGTCGATTTCGACGATGTCGAATGTGATTGTTTCGACACGTCTTGAGGAACCAGAACCGAAGGTGACATCAATGTCACGTTTTCCTTTTGCGTTTACTCTCTTGCCTCCGAAGCCATACAGTGGATTTTTTGCATCCCTCAGGTCTTCGGATTTGAAACCCATCTCCAGAAAGCATTTCCAGGTGATGATGTCTGCAGAACTGCCATTGTCCACAAGAATTTTACCGACGTCATTGCCGTACGGTCTGTGCTGAGAGTTACGCCCAATGTTAGCTCGGATCACGAGCGGGTCATTATGTGGGTATTTCATGAGTCTCACATCAGCCTGACTGAAAGTTATGGGTATATGGGACCATGGGGTTCGGAAAACTTGCCCAGGGCAGATTTGGTTCACACTTCGTGCCTCATCTTTCCTTTGCCTCTTCGTCATGTGTTCGGGCTCGTTGGAGCACCCAGAAATTGCATTTATGGTATGGACCATTCCTAGCGGGTCGTCTCCGATGTCCCCCGCAGAGCTGCTTTGCCCAGCATTTTCTGATTTCGGCTTTATCTCCGTGTGGTAACCCAGTGAGTCATATCTTTGGATTGGTGGTTGTGGTGGTAGTTGTGGCATTTGAGGAGCTGAAGGGTATGCGTATTGCTGAGGTGAAAAATAATAGGAGTGATGTGGTGGGACAAAGTTCGGTGACACATACGAAACCGAGCGGTTGATAGGCTGAGGGGGTTGTGGTATTGACGATGCGTCAAGCGAGTGACCCTTCGGGTTTTTCAGCTGCTATTCGAATTCTTTCTTCTTCTGGAGAGCATGAGGACAGTCGTGAGTGCTGTGGCCAATATCTTTGCCATGAAAGAAACACCATGGGGTTTTACCCCCTCGACCTCCTCTTCCCCCTCTTCCTCTGTTGCTTCTTCCCCCTCTGGAGTTTGATGGCTGACTGTCGTTGTGACCACTGCTCTGTGCAGATTGCTGACAGGGAGGTTGATTTGTGACGTTGTTTATTGGTCTCGAGTTTTGCCTCGTACCTAATTCTGACTGCCACTGCCTTTGCTGATAATTATTCCCCCTCTGTTTCTTCTGCGAGTTCATCTGTTCGATTCTCCTCCTGCGCCCCTCATCCGACTTGCAGTATTCTTGCATGATCTCGAATAGTTCTCTAACAGTGTCAGGTCTTGCTCTTTCTAGATAATCTTGGCATGGGCCAATACGAAGGCCAGCGATGGTGTAGTCGATGATGCTATCTTCCTTCACCCTTGGGGCTCTTGCTGCTAGCTTTACGATTCGCTGCATGTATTGCTGCAAAGATTCCTTGTCACCCTGGACGCATGATATCATGAAGTCGTTTGAGGACAGGCCCTCGGCCTGCATTCCCCGAAAGCTGGATATCAACCGGCCTCTGAGTTCATGCCAAGTTGCTATTTGCCCCTTTGGGAGGTTGGTATACCAGAATTGGGCTGCCCCCTTGAGTGACAAGACCAGAGCTTTTGCCTTTGTCGAAGAATCTCCTCCGTTTGATTCCACCACTGCCTCGTATTTCATGAGGAATTCTTTGGGGTCGGATTCACCATCATACTATGGCAAGGTTGTGGCATTGAACCGAGGTGGCCAGGGGGCTACCTCCAATTCTGCGGTTAGCGGTCCTACATCAGGAAATGTGTTTCTGTGACCTGTGTGGAAACGTGAATTGTGTGGGGCTCTTTCCGGCTGCTCCAACAATCTATTCTGCAACTGATCAATGCGACGCTGAATGTTTTGAATGGTCTGCCACATCTGGTTTTCGGGGACGCCTTCATATTGTTCCTCTTCCCTGTTGCCTGCCCGAATGGATGTTACATTTCTTCTTGTCATTTCTTCTTGCAAGGCTTCGTATCTGAGCAATTGTTCTTTTAGAGCTTCGGCTCTGTTTTGAGCGTTGAACTGGTCTGCGGTCAGCTGACCCTTGTCCCTGGTCATGCCCCTTGATCTCGTCTGTATCGTTGGGTCTGCTTGTGCCGAAGTAGTCGCTGCTCTTCGTGCTTCTTCTGATGCTCTTCGTATTGTTGCTTGTACCCTTCAGAGAGCTGCTATGTCTTCTGCTGTCACTCCAATCTCCTCGAGGCCTACCTCGAATTCTCCGCTGGCTGAGTCCTCGATGGCGATCTCTGGGTCTTCGGAGCGCGGCGCTGTCTGTGGTTGTGCCGCCTGCTCGCCAGTGTTGGTGATACCTTCGGGGTTTGCCTGTGTGACTGGTTCCGAAGCACCGTCTCCATTGGCTGCGCCTGACGGTTTCTTCTTGGTTTGAGCCATTTGTGGTCTTGGATTACTACCACGAGGTGGGCGCCAAAAACTGTTGGGTGTAGGACGGCCCCGGAGTGGACTCCGCCACCAACAGCCTAGAAAACGGACCGAAGGGGAGCGGAAAATAAGAGATGTGACCCCTCTCGGAAATGGACATGACTCCAACTCTTGGGATTCCGATGCAAAATATTTAAATCATATATTCCAGCTAAAATAAAATGATCATCCTCCTCTAGTTACAAAAACCTTCTCTATTTATAGGAAGGCGAACCGACACCAAGTACAATTACAATCTTGCCCTTAGCAACTGCTTGATTCCCGGAATATTCTTGGACATTACAGACTTTACCCTTCACGGGATGCTAGCGTCAGCCGGGCCCATTCTAGAATACGAGGGAGCATTCGGTTTCTCGTATTCGCCTCGCCTCTCGCCGCGATCTTCGGTCTTGGGTCGAGGTGGAATTCAGCCCGCTCTTCCACGGGCATCTTCGGGTTCCCCCCACGCGACTTGCCAGACACCATCTCCGACTTCGGATCCGAGGGTGCCCTCGGATTTGCCTTCGGGAATCCGGCGCCCGTCTTCCGGTCCGCGAATGTTCCCCCCGACGCGACTCGCCGGACGCCATCTCCGGCTCGAACCCGAGGATGCCCTCGGGTTTACCTTCGGGAATCCAGCGCCCGTCTCCTGGACCGCGCCTGACCCTGAAACTTCATCAGACATGAAGACAGCTGAAAACACGGTCAAGACTCCCCAAAGGTGGGGAGGGGTTACTTTCCGAAGTCTACCCCCCAACACCCCCGAGCGCTTCATTGCCGAGTTCTTGTTATCAACCGAGTACTTGCCAAGTCTATCGAGTACTTTGTTGAGCTTCTGCTAGTTCTTCAAGTACTTGTCTTGTCGATCTTGGAAAGTCCTTGGTTGACACGAGGCTGTGAGGTGCTCATGCCCCGTAAATCTTGATCAACTTGTAATCTTCAATATTCAATATGAGGTGCGGTGAAAGTCGCACTCCATATGGAGTAGCCCCCCGAGCCTTAGGTTGAGTCGACGAATCAGGCTGAGGGTCCACAGAATCTTGAATCTTCGTTTTGTCTTGAAATGTGCAATTTGAAAAAATTGCACTTGATATCAAGTAGCCCCCGGGGCTTGGTTTGAATCTTAGAATCGAGCCGAGGGTCTTGATTTGAATCTTCATTCTTCGCCTTGAAATGATTTAGAATAATCAATTCAAAGGTCTAGCGAGCTTAGTGTTCATCGAATCATCTTGGAGATCATCATCCGAGTAGTAATTTGCGCCTAGCCCCCCAGCATGGGAGCCAGCGTAGATGCATCGGTAAGTAGTTGAAATAGCCATCACCAGTAGAGTAGCAAAACAGAGGAGGTCGTGGTTGACTTGTCACGCCGCGATCTCCCCAAAAACAGGAGTCAGGTGCCAATGTAGTCGTGGCCCATTATTGGTACTTGGCGACTCGAATATGCTAGAGAAAGGCAACTAGGTAAGCCTGATGGCGAACCGAGTTGTTATTTTAGTGTCAGCCCCCGAGCATGGAAGCTGGCAAATATGTGAGGGCACGCTGCGCGTCCTAGAGAGTTGTCACCTGAAAAAAGACAATTAACACATTATGTAGTACATATTGTGAAATATTCAATATACCGAAATTGTATCCAGTAAGAGAATAAAACGCCAATTCTTGAGCATGCTGAGCTCTTGTTAGGCCATGTATTCTTCCAAGTAGTCCACCTGTTACGTTTAATCACACGGGTCTCGTACCGCCTTACCTCATATTTCTGTATGAGTCGCTCATTTTTTGTATGAGTCAGTTAGGTACTGACTGAAAACTCAAGGTTTCACAGATTAAGGCATTTGCTACTCGAGAAGAATAACGACCATTAAGAGAAATCAGCGAAATAAGGAGTCGACTGCGCGACAAAGAGGATGCGGACTTTATAAAGCAGTCGGCACGAGCGCGTTTTGTGCGCGAAGTAGTCGGTGTAGCCTCCGAGAGTAACTGCATAAATCTCGTTGAGAGGCATACCCGAACAAAGTAGTCGGCGCTTGGCCAATCTTGTTAGAACAAGATAGAGAATTTAATAAAAGTAATTGAAATAAGTAACTTAGTTTGATTCGTCGCCGTTTGTCGATGAAGTAGACTAGTCGGAGTTGATTCCGACTAGTTTGAGGTGTGAGAGCCATCGCCGAGTAGTTTCGGGTTGAACCGAGTAGTTGATGTCGGCAGTGGCGCAAAAAGTAGTCGAAGTCATTGCCGGTGTGTCGGCGGCGCGAGCAGGAGCCATGCTGAGATGTAGCGTTGCCGGAGAGCCTTGCCGAATCGTGTACGAGCTAAAAGACTGATGTATCTCCTAGTGGCCTTGTACTCGTAGCACAACTCAGAAAATTGCTTTTTCCATTGTTCTCGTGTCCTTTGCTTTGTTCGTACTTGAGCAGTAAATTAATCTCGCTGCTGCTAGGGAACATCAGTATGAAACTCCAAACAACGCAGCAGCTTCTGCTTGGTCTTGATCTGCTAATTGGTTCTGTCTCCAGGTGGTGCGCAGCTTTTGTACATGTCAAAATCGAATGGGCTGCAGCTGGAATTCGTCTACTCCAAATTGATATCGGAGAGCCCGATTCCGACTGGAGTGCGTGCTCTGCCTGAGACTTTCAACTTTGAGTTGAATTCGGATGCCGTGGCGAGATATTCGGGCGAATATCTCAATCAATCCGAATTAAATCCGTTGACGTTGAATTTTTCTCGGTCTTCTGTGCTCCCACGACAACAACCTGGCAGGGCTATTAACGACCCGTCATCAGGTGCAACAGGACGCTCGAGTTGTACTAATTGGTTTCGAAACTTGACGCTGCAGGAGATGCAGGTCGCCGAGGCCCGAGTAGTAAATCCGCCGTAGATTGCAGGAACGCTTGTACTGGAACGCGGAACTCGTCGACGTCATCTTGATGTCAATCAACTCGTCGTGAGGGGAGAACCGAGCTAGGCTCGAGTGGCTAGCGCAGCCAGGTGTGCTCGCTACCGGCGCGAGTTCGATTCTGGGAATCGAACTCGCGTCTCTCACCGGGGTTTATTCCCATAATAAATCTACAGCCTCCCACGCGTGACGCCACAAAGGGATTGCGACGCGCCCGTCGCCTACAGAGTCTAGGAGGATTCCGGTGATCTCCAGAAGGACGCGGTCTTCGGTTCTGAGTGTAGTTGTAGGGCTGTTTGTACCGTATAGTGTGTGTGAGTGCGGTGTGCGTGTGTAGGGTGTGTGTGCGTGTACGTGTATGAGCAGATACTACAGCTGTACCCAGACGAGAGGCGTCAAAAAAAAAAAAAAAAAAAAACTCGTCGTGAGGGCGGAGCTTGCTGAGTCCGCTGGATGAACCGCACGTAACAGCAACAATAACCGTGTCTCGCCAAGTAGATCGATCTTGAGATGGGAATCAGGGTGGGTGGGTACTCGAATCCGAACTTCTCGATAGATTCGAATCCGACTCAAGCAGCTTAATCCGAGCTTGATTGACGCCATTGGGTTCACCACGGGATCTTCGATTAACACCCTTACATGGCGCGCCAGATGCCGGTGTTCTACCGTCGATCCTACCGAGGGATACCCCGAGGTAGTAGAGTTCAGGTGGGGTTTCGCCGAGATCAGGAACGCAATGGCTACACAACACAAGGTTTAGACAGGTTCGGGCCGCCGAGATAGCGTAATACCCTACGTCATGTTTGGAGGTTTGTATTGCGTATGGATGTAATTGTGTGTCTCTCGGTTGAGAGACTTGGACTGGTCTATGTCCTAACGATCTAGGCACTCCTGCCCTCCTTTATATACTCAGGGGGCGGGAGTACTAGTCGGTTTACAATGTTGGAGTCATAGTAGGATTACAGAGTAGAGTTCTAGTAGGAATCCGACTTCTTTCTTCCTTGTAGGTACCTGGGGGTTCCATACCCAACAACCCCTCGGGGTTCGATTTTTTAACCGGGGAGGGGGGGGGGGGGCGGGTTCTTCGAACAAACATGATTCAAACCTCGAACCACCATCGGGGCTTTATTGTGTATATTAATTACATAAATTTCAAGGTTCTCTCAGAACAACATCACAGATCTCCGAGATCAAATTATGAACAACACCAAAAATAATGACTTCCGCCTCTCCTCTCAGGAACGCATCGAAATCACCTGCGGATGGAAAACTTAGGATACAACATAAAATTACAAGATGGGCTTCGGAAAACAAAAAACGAACCTAACTAGGAAACTTATACATAAATTCCGCAGACTCGTATCCAACATCATCTACAGGTTCCTCCTTCTGAGTCAGTAAACCGAGGGGGGGAACGAAATCGACACCAAGCGAGTGTGTAAAATTCTATCATGCTCCACCAGACTCTGGTGGAACTCAGCAAAAAACGAACGTGATTCAGCGTTACGAATCTCGTACTTCGAAGCTTATAAGCCCAAAACAAATCAAAACTCGCATCCAGACGCTTCGCGTGAAACTTGGACCAAATGTTTCCCGACATTAAAAAATCGTCTCGATACATCATCAAGGGAAGCACACCTTCGGTTACCACAGCAGGATCCACATCACGGACCTGCATGGAAACCGAACAGAGTTAGCAAAATATTTTTACATGAACACATCGAATCCACGTTCCATACAAATACGAAACCGTCCCTATTGGCACTCCTTAGCGTCACGTTTTAGCAACGCTCAAGAGCACGAAGATATATGTTGTTGTATGCAAAATTAATTCTGCAAGCGTACAGAATATATCTCGTTGTAGCACTTCACCTCGGGAGTAACCCCAGGGTATCGTAATTATATTTCCGCAGGGAAGCAGATGGTTAAAGTGTATTGAAGAATGAAATGATATATCTTGCCAGAAATATCAGGCCACAAACCCAGGGGCACAAACTCTTGGTTTGGGGGGATAATGGTCAAATGAATGACCGGATAGATGGTCTAGAAGACCAGCGACACACGGAGCACCTATTTCTAAAGAAAAAGGAAAGACGCTAGGAGAGACCGGACCTAGACACTTCCTAACTCAGAGCAAAAGGCACTCTAGCCTTAGTCTAGACTCTAGCTTAGATACCGGGAACAGAGCTCGCTTCGACGGCTAGAACGGGAGAACCTCAGAACGGGGTGAGAGAGGGAGTTCTCCGGGCTCAGCACTACTGTTATGAGTACACCCTAACATGGTGGACTACGAAGGACGGACAGGGCTGTCACCACCTGCCGCCTTCCACTACAGTTCCGTGGGGTGCAACACACTTCCTAGTTAATCAACAAGCCAAACACCACGTCTGCACTCGATGATTAAGATTTCTCTTGAGGCCTGTCAAGAGAAATCCCCGTCTTCCCTAAGGCGTCTTACGGCCCGGTCAAGGCGAGCAAACCCGCGAGATAAAGCCCGGTAGAGCTAAACTAAACTCTAAACTAAAACTAAAGGGGATAGAACTTTGCTCTAAAGAGAGCAAGATCTTTACTCTAAAAGAAGAGCAAGACAAAAAGATAAAAGATAAACTTAAGTTCTGAAGTAAGAAAGTAATTGTATTAATAAACTCTTCAAAAGAAGGAAAGGATACAAGAGCTTTACCAGAACTCCGAAGACTCCGAAGATCCGAGCTAAGCTCGACTCGACTCTACTCCCAACCCTAGTCCTAATCTAAGAAATGAAAAAGATACAAGGACTCCCTTCAAGTAGAGACTTGAGTAATGTAGTGTGTGTCTTCCCAAGGTGGATGAGCTGCCTTTTATAGCCTCCAGGCGGTGGATGCCAGCGTCATTAGCACGCCAATGACCTGCTTAAGCTTCACGCGAAGGAGGAGATGTGGCGGCCATAGAAGGAGGCCGGTCGACCTCATCTAGGCCGGCCGGCCTGGTCCTGGTGCCACTTGGCACCGACCTTTGAAGGAACGGCCCTGATGCTCTCCTGAAGTCGGTTTTAGTTGCGTTTAGTTGAAGCTTGTCTGAGAATCCTAGGATGTGGGCCCTTCAATCCATGTGCTTCCCACTCTAGGCCTTCCGGGTCGTTGGATCAAACCGACGTTGATTGCACGTCTCCTGATCATCTTGGGTGCTTAGCATATGTTGTGGATCAGTGACGTGGCCAGACATGGCCAGGGGAGGCCGGTCGGCCTGGCCTAGGCCGGCCGGCCTGGCTCTGAGCCAGGTTTGGCCCTGGTTTCTCCTGATTTGTCCTACAAGCACAACTCATCCAAAACTTGTGGAATTTGTCAGTGAAAGCAGTTTTATGTATGGAATATGGTATGATCATCCTCATTTTACTGAAATGTTGACGGTCACTACGAGGTTATAATGGCCGTCAACACGCCCTCACACCTCTCGTGTTTCGGGATCCAATTTAGTCCGCGCAGCGGTCGCGATAACCCCTTCGGTAGATGTCCCAGCAGCTACGCCCGAAGTTCCACCAACTTCAAACTCTGTGTCTTCATTGTTGGTCTTGAGTTTCAAAGCAGTGGTAGATTTTGACGCAAGACGAGCTTCGAGCGTCGCGGCGACCTTGTTTTCAATTTGCGCACGGATCTACATCCACAACAACAAACAACAATAAAAAAGACGACCCCATCCAGGAAAAACCACAAAGTGAAACACAATTGACCTGCTCTTCTGTTCGACGAGACTCATCTCGTGCCAAAATTCCGCCATGGAACTTGAAAAAAGTCAACATGAAGTTGTTGGATATATTCTTGGCAAGAGGATTCAAACGCCTCGGAGCAAGATCCTCTTCCGTAGGCCAAACATATGAAGGATCTTTCAGAAGTGGGAGTTCCTTTTTCCCAATATGCTTCGAATCAGCCGATGCATCAGGGGGCAACAGGGAGCATATGGTCTGGGCAAAAGCCCGAGAGGCAACCTTAGCGTTCAATTCTCCCCATAAGCCACTACGATAGAAGAAACCTCGAGACAAGAAAAAATCCAGTCATAGAACCCTTCAATACTGCACTCGTTGACATCAAGATCCGGAGGTATAAGGCCAAAAGGCGCAAGAGCGCGAGCGAAACTAGTCTTGACTTCCTCGACGCCTTCGGCATGAGCATTCATGTAATCATCAAATTGTTTTTTCAGCTCCACCAGGCTAACATTCTTGCCATTAATGTCCTGCTTTAGCTTTTCATTCTCATCAACGAGTTCTTTGTTCCTCTTAGCTAATCGCCTTTCAACTTCAAGCTCGATTTTCAGGTCTTCAATAGCTTTTCGCAGATCCTCATTTTCTTTTGCGAGAACCTGTTTTTCCAGGGTCAAATCACTCAATCGCCCTTTCTCCAAACGAAGGCTCTCAGAAAGAAATTTTTTCTCCTCCTCCAGGGTAGTCACTTTTCCGGAGGCAACCTCGGAACTCTTCATATACGGCCGAAGATCATCAATATCTCGCTTATGAGTACGCAAAGTGAAGGACCGAAACGGCGACCAGAGAGGGGGGAGTGAATGGGAGCCGATAAAAATTCTTTCCAACCAATCCGGCTATTCTCCCAAATCAACTCCGATGCCGCCGAAAGCGATCTTGCCAAGATCACGTAGCCACTGTCAAGCTACTGACCCTAGGAGCAAGAAACACGCAACGGAACTCGAATCGATCGAAACGAACACAAAACGAACCGAAACAAGACTCGATTCAACACACCCAGGGGTAGGGCGGTTAAACCGGGTCAGGGGGGCGGTTAAACCGCCCTGGCCTGGGAACCTCAGGAAAAAGTCAAATCGAAAGTCGATCTCCCAAACCGCTTGAGCTCTTGAGGCGAGATTTCGGTCAAATGATTTAGACCTCCAGTGGAGTGTTTTCCCAAAAGATCTTGGCCTCTAACTCACTAGAACTCCTGGAATCTCAAATCCAAGGAAGAACACCATGACCTCGAGTTCATCCGAAAACTTCAAATCCAAAGCGATTCCCGGCGTTTGGGGGCAAGAGATCACCAGCAAAAGAGGCACAAGGCACTCATACGTGAATCCCCCAAAGAAATCCGAGAGAAAACGCCCTAGGAAGTGAAGAACGAAAATCCCCCAAAAATAGCTCCGAAAATACCTCCGAAAATAGAAAAAGAAAAGGGAGCTCGTGGATTCAAATCATGGCACAAAGATGAGCAGCACAACCTCAATCACCAAACCATGAATTCACCTATACAAACTGGGAATGATTCGAAATAGTTCTAGGTGGAGGGGATAAAGGGGAAACTAGTTCAAAGGAGAAAACCAAAGAGAACTAAAGAGATAACTGGAAGAGATAGCAGCCACCATGCCCTAGGGGGCCTATTAGTAGTCCAAGTGGTGGTGCTCTAAAGACTAAACTACCCCTAAGTGATACATACCCCTCAGGGGCAAATATGACATTTGGTTTCAGATATTTTCCGGCTGGGAAACCTTCCACCGCAAGCTAGCTTCCCTCCGACGCAAGCCTTGCAGTGCACGCCACGTGTCCTCCGAATCGAAGCTCCTCGACGCCATTTTTGGGCCGATCCAGGGGGAGGCGGTTAAACCGCCCCTGGCAGCCACACTTGGCCCAGCTGCCCAAACTCGCCTCGTCGAGTCCTCGGCCGTGGTTTTGAGGCCCAAACCAAGGGAAACCGTCCACCGATGATTTTGTGGCCAAGTCACCAAACCCCGCGTACAAGCTTCGGTCGTTAGCCGCCACCTTGCACCGACTTCATGTCCGCGTACGAGCTTCGGTTGTGAGCCGCTACCTCGCACCGGAACCACGTCCCCTTGCTCGTTCTTGCCAGCATGTGAACCGCACTTGATCCATCTGGCCACCGGGTCCCTCGAACCAAGCCTACTTGTCTCTCCGCTCTTCGGAGGCCGCCATGGCTAAGACCTTTCGCGCCTGTTCTTCACCTGCACCAATGCAACCAAGCCGCATTCTACATGTGCAATACTTGAGCCAAGGGAAACGTCAATCCACACCACGTTGTCAATCAGTCATCACACCAGGAAGCGACCATCCACCGGTCCTCGGACACACCGGGTCCTCAATCTCCCCCTTGATGAGTGCATTGACAACACACACATAGTAACCAATGATATAAAGAAAATATAAAAGAAATCGAAAACAAGACTCAAGCGAGTGACTAAAAGCAAGAACAAGCTGAGAACAAAGTCACTTCGCAAGAGAAAGCTCCAGAAACGCCGACCCTTCAAGAAGAAGCGAAAGGGCTCAACACCACCGGCAAAAGAGCAAAAGCACAAAGCACCAATCACAAATCACAAAACCTCCAAATCACTTTTCAGGACATGCAAGGCACTCCCCCTGCGAAGATGCAACTCCCCTGAACAAGTGAACTTGTGCGTGCGAAAAAAACTCAAGAATGGCTCAAATCTCCACAACACTTGTGCACACTGCACAGGGGCGGTTAAACCGCCCAGGGGGGCGGTTAAACCGCCCCTGACAGATGACCAAACCCAAAAGTGCCAAAATTGCACAAACGAACTCGCAACGATGCCGTTTCAACTTGAAAACCTTCCAAATATGCCCAGCAAGATATTCCAATGCTTAAACTCTCAGAAACTTCACAAATCTTTAAAAACTCTCATTTTGGCAAAACACTCACTTCTCACACAAATCTAACAAATTCTAGCGCAAAAGCTTTCTCACAAATTCAGCAACTTCTCCCCCTTGCAAAATGCTCCAGAAATTCTCCCCCTTGTTGACAATGCACAAATTAAGGAAATATGTACAAAATGCAACTACAAGCTTCACAAATATACAATAAGCAATACAAAACGCTACAAGTTAGAGAAGAGGCAAACAAGATAGTTCATCATTTGACACAGGCATTGCCATCAAGAAGGTAAAGACATATATCCAATTGACAAAGCCATGAGCAAGTTGTGTAGTTTTATCAAAAATGTCACCACATGAGCAAAGTCCTAACCATGGATTGTTCAAGCAAAAATGAACTTCATCTCACCAAAAACATGAAAGGACAAGCATTCTTGACAAAGGATCATTATAAACGCCCAAGTTCTACCTCATGTCATGTCAAAGCACGGAGCCATGTGTTCACTTTTCATGGGAGACTTCTCCGGCAAACAACATGCAACCGCTTAGCACCTATGTGTGCAAGTGTGTGCAATGGTGAAAGCATAGAGACATGAGCATAATTTTCTGCAAATATATCTTTTTCTCATCTTTCTTCTTTCATGCATAAACAACTCATTTTTCAAGTTTTTCAAATTAAGCATGGTACATGAAATGTCTTTGCGACAAAAAGAAGCTTATGCTCCTCCACAAGATAAAGCATGGGCTAAACATTTACAATGACAAAGGTCTTTGACCCAAATGAAAAGAATATCACATCCTAGCATGATCTTAAGCAAGATATAGCCATTTCGGCTCAAACAAGACATGCAAAGGTATTTACTCATGGGTGAAAGAGTTTAAGTTCATTTTGTCATTTTAATTCAAAAAGAGACTATCTCATTAGAATATATATCAAAACCATCAAGAGCATAGCCATCCATACAATCAATCCCTAGCCAGCCTGCCTAGACTCTAAAATGTAGCAAGTTGTAGCAATCACTACATATTGGAGAAGCTCATCCTAAGATATGATACAAATGCAGCATGATATATCACAAGTGTTGGCACTCCTTAGCGTCACGTTTTAGCAATGCTCAAGAGCGCGTAGATATATGTCGTTGTATGCAAAATTAATTCTGCAAGCGCACAGAATATATCTCGTTGTAGCACTTCACCTCGGGAGTTACCCCAGGGTATTGTATTTATATTTCTGCAGGGAAGCAGATGGTTAAAGTGTATTGAAGAATGAAATGATATATCTTGCCAGAAATATCAAGCCACAAACCCAGGGGCACAAACTCTAGGTTTGGGTGGATAATGGTCAAGTTAATGACCGGATAGAAGGTCTGAAAGACCAGCAACACACGGAGCACCTATTTCTAAAGAAAAGGAAAGACGTTGGGAGAGACCGGACCTAGGCTCTTTCTAACTCAGAGCAAAAGGCACTCTAGCCTTAGCCTAGACCCTAGCTTAGATACCGGGAACAGAGCTCGCTTCGACGGCTAGAACGGGAGAACCTCAGAACGGGATGAGAGAGGGGGTTCTCCGGGCTCAGCACTACTGTTATGAGTACACCCGAACGTGGTGGACTACGAAGGACGGACAGGGCTGTCACCACCTGCCGCCTACCAGTGCAGTTCCGTGGGGTGCAACACACTTCCTAGTTAATCAACAAGCCAGACACCACGCCTGCAATCGATGATTAAGATTTCTCTTGAGGCCTGTCAAGAGATATCCCCGTCTTCCCTAAGGCGTCTTACGGCCCGGTCAAGGCGAGCAAACCCGCGAGATAAAACCCGGTAGAGCTAAACTAAACTCTACACTAAAACTAAAGGGGAAAGGACTTTGCTCTAAAGAGAGCAAGATCTTTACTCTTAAAGAAGAGCAAGAGAGAAATATAAAAGATAACTTAAGCTCTGAAGTAAGAAAGTAATTATATAAATAAACTCTTCAAAAGAAGGAAAGGATACAAGAGCTTTACCAGAACTCCGAAGACTCCGAAGATCCGAGCTAAGCTTGACTTGACTCTACTCCCAACTCTAATCCTAATCTAAGAAATGAAAAATATACTAGAGCTCCCTTCAAGTAAAGACTTGAGATATGTGGTGTGTGTCTTCCCAAGGTGAATGAGCTTCCTTTTATAGCCTCCAGGGGGTGGATGTCAGCGTTATTAGCACGCCAAGGATCTGCTTAAGCTTCACGCGAAGGAGGAGACGTGGCGGCCACAGAGGGAGGCCGGTCGGCCTGGGCTAGGCCGGCCGGCCTGGCCCTGGTGCCACTTGGCACCGTCCTCTGCAGGAACGGTCCTGATGCTCTCCCAAGGTCGGTAACAGTTGTGTTTAGTTGAAGCTTGTCCGAGAATCCTAGGATGTGGGCCCTTCAATCCACGTGCTTTCACCTCTAGGCCTTCCGGGTCCTTGGATCAAACCGACGTTGTTTGCACGGTTCTTGATCATCCTGGGCACTTGGCATGGCTTGTGGATCAATGACGTGGCCAGACTTGGCCAGGGGAGGCTGGTCAGCCTGGCTTAGGCCGGCCGGCCTGGCTCTGTGCCAGGTTTGGCCCTTGTTTCTCCTGGTTTATCCTGCAAGCACAACTCATCCAAAACTTGTGGAATTTGTCAATAAAAATACTTTTATGCATGGAGTATGGTATGATCATCCTCATTTTACCGAAATGTTGATGGTCACTTCGGGGTTATAATACCAGGATGTGGTCATCCCCCAGTTCTGCTGCTGCATCTCTGAGTTGCTGTTGTTGTAGCGTCATCGTCTCCATCCTGGTATTAAGATCAGCGATCCCCCGGGAGACCGGGTTCTCGTAGTCATACCTGGCGGAGGCGGATGGTCCGACCTGCGGGCCGTATCCTGCCGTTCCTTGGTGGTAGTCGAATGCCTCCTCAAAGTTCATGTTGGCTGTGTGGTTCTCTGTCGGCTGCTGGTAGTCGTACTCGGGCTGCTGCTGGTAGCGGTACTCGGGCTGAGGCGCGGTAGAAGTTCCGGCTTCACCGTCATGCCTGGCTCGCCTGCCATGTGTTGTAAGGCCTGCAACACTGTGGCGAGCGGGTTCCCTCCTTCTGAGCTGCATGGTTAGACTTCTCGCTGATCTCAGCGACAAAGCTAGGCATGGAAGCTCGACTTCGTCGATGAAACCAGGATAACACATGAAAAGAGTATGGCCAGGGCCCTCGCGCATCAAGTGACCCTGGATGAAATATTCTAAACCAATGCAAGACTGATATTCTTGTGTGGCGGGAAGGAAGGTGACTTGAGCGCCCTGCAAAGCACCAACATGGGTGGCAATGCGGGTGACTAGCGAGGTTATGTCAATTGTGGCTCGGCCACTGACTAACCTCTACCAGTTCTCAAGCATGATCATGACCGGTGAAAAACGAATTTTCTTGACCATGGCATAAAGGCACTCTAAATCAGGCAAGAGGCAAAGACGCAAATCAGCGCGTGGGTGGACCACCATAGCGATCCACTTCGCCAGGAAACGAAGAGTGGGGTTTTGGATGGCGGTGATGCTATTTTTCCCCGAGGATGGCTCACATGTGATGCTATCCCACCATGAGGCACGGTTGTACCGGTGGTTAGTCACCAACAGGTTGGCATCAATGATGCATCTCTTGTTGAAACCAAGAGCCTCACTGAGTTGCTTCGGGGTCAACATAAAATCCTCATTGAAAAATCGGAAGCAAATTTTTGTTTCGTTGGGACGAACTTCGATTTTCAAACTCATCAAAAACTCCATGGTAAGAAAGTGTGAACCTGTTTCCGTGACGGGGTAGAAGTTTTGCCATCCGGCATTGTTGAACGCCCGTTCCATGTCTCCTCCGAGACCGGTCTTGATCAGCAGCATGGGGTCGAAGTACTTGGCGTGTGTGTAGTAGCGGCTCTGGAGCTGGTCCAGCACCGTTCTCTCTTCCTCGGTCCGAGCAATGATGTGCTCGACCTAAGTCATGATCCGGATGCGGAGCCTGTTCCTAGGCACCTCCTCTTCCTGGGACTCTGTGTCTTGTCGAAGAGGTGAGCTTGGTCACGACTCCGCGTGCCGTCTGATGTGCCTTAGTCCACATGATTCCTACAAAAGGTTAGTCTCACAATACCCGAAGGAAATCAGGGGTTAGACAGTCAGAGGTTAGGCGTACTTGTGGGAGATTAATCACCACAACTCGGTCAAGGCGAGCAAACCCACGAGATAAGACCCGGTAGAGCTAAACTAAACTCTACGCTAAAACTAAAGGGGAAAGGACTTTGCTCTAAAGAGAGCAAGATCTTTGCTCTTAAAGAAGAGCAAGAGAGAAATATAAAAGATAACTTAAGCTCTGAAGTATGAAAGTAATTATATAAATAAACTCTTCAAAAGAAGGAAAGGATACAAGAGCTTTACCAGAACTCCGAAGACTCCGAAGATCCGAGCTAAGCTCGACTCGACTCTACTCCCAACTCTAATCCTAATCTAAGAAATGAAAAAGATACTAGAGCTCCCTTCAAGTAAAGACTTGAGATATGTGGTGTGTGTCTTCCCAAGGTGAATGAGCTTCCTTTTATAGCCTCCAGGGGGTGGATGTCAGCGTTATTAGCACGCCAAGGATCTGCTTAAGCTTCACGCGAAGGAGGAGACGTGGCGGCCACAGAGGGAGGCCGGTCGGCCTGGGCTAGGCCGGCCGGCCTGGCCCTGGTGCCACTTGGCACCGTCCTCTGCAGGAACGGTCCTGATGCTCTCCCAAGGTCGGTAACAGTTGCGTTTAGTTGAACCTTGTCCGAGAATCCTAGGATGTGGGCCCTTCAATCCATGTTCTTTCACCTCTAGGCCTTCCGGGTCCTTGGATCAAATCGACGTTGTTTGCACGGTTCTTGATCATCCTGGGCACTTGGCATGGCTTGTGGATCAATGACGTGGCCAGACCTGACCAGGGGAGGCCGGTCGGCCTGGCTCTGTGCCAGGTTTGGCCCTTGTTTCTCCTGGTTTATCCTGCAAGCACAACTCATCCAAAACTTGTGGAATTTGTTAATAAAAATACTTTTATGCATGGAGTATGGTATGATCATCCTCATTTTACCGAAATGTTGACGGTCACTTTGGGGTTATAATGGCCGTGAACAACAAGATGCAAAGATGAAAAACTAGACATCAAGATACAAAAATAGAAAAATGTACATCAAGATACAAAGATGGTACAATAGTATACATATGCTACAAGAGAAGCCTCCAAAACTCAGCTCAGAAAAACGCACACACACCAAGTTCCCCTCGCAAGCGGGTGAAGGTAGCTTGGTCAAGTGGTTTGGTGAAAATGTCTGCAAGCTGGTTTTGGGCAGGAACATGGGCAAGCTCAATATCTTCTTTCTCCACATGATCTCTCAGAAAGTGGTACCTCACTTCTATGTGTTTGGTTTTGGAATGAAGCACGGGATTTTTGGCTACGCTGATGGCACTGGTGCTATCACAAAGAAGTGGAACATGGGACATGTCTAATCCAAAATCTCTCAAGGTGTAGGTGATCCAAAGCAACTGTGAACAACAGCTAGCAGCAGCAACATACTCGGCCTCTGTGGTGGATTGGGCTACACTAGACTGCTTGCGAGAAGACCAAGACACAAGAGACGAACCAAGAAACTGACACTGACCAGAAGTAGACTTGCGATCAACACGACACCCAGCAAAATCCGCATCAGAAAAACCATGAAGTGCAAGTGTGGAATCAGCAGAGTACCAAAGACCCAGCTCAGGAGTAAACTTGAGATACCTGAAAATCCGCTTGACGGCCTGACGATGTGAAGTCCTCGGGGAAGCCTGAAAACGAGCGCACAGACACACGCTGAACTATATGTCCTGCCTCGTCGCCGTCAAGTAGAGGAGGTAGCCAATCATGCTCCGGTACTCCTTCTGGTCCACTGGTTCTCCGTCCTCATCCGCATCCAAAGCTGTAGTCGTACTCATCGGCGTAGTCATCGGCTTGGAGTCGCTCATGTCGAATTTCTTGAGAATGTCCTTGGTGTACTTGCTTTGGTGCACGAACGTCCCATCCTTGGTTTGCTTGATCTGTAGCCCGAGAAAGAACTGCGGCTCTCCCATCATCGACATCTCAAATTCCCTGCTCATATCGTCTGCAAACTTGGCAACAAGATCGTGAGAAGAGCCACCAAAAATGATATCATCCACGTAAATCTGAACGATTAAAAGATCATTGCCATTTCTCAACAAGAAGAGCGTCTTATCAACCTTTCCCATCACAAACCCCTTGCTAAGCAAGAACCCCCTCAACCTGCCATACCATGCTCTGGGTGCTTGCTTTAGGCCATATAAAGCTCGGTGGAGTTTGTATACTCGGTGTGGGTATCTCTCACTCTCAAAACCCGGGGGCTGCCTCACATACACTTCTTCCTCGATCACCCCATTCAAGAAAGCACTCTTCACATCCATTTGGTACAAAATTTGAACCCTTTAGCAACTGCAAATGCTAGAAGGATCCGAATTGCCTCCAAACGGGCAACAGGAGCAAATGTCTCCTCATAAACTATCCCCTCCTGCTGCGAAAACCCCTGAGCAACCAACCTCGCTTTGTTTCTCACTATCTCACCACCCTCATCCCTCTTGTTTTTGAACACCCACTTGGTTCCTATAGGATGGCAATTTGGAGGTGGTTCTACTAACTTCCACACCTGGTTTCTCTCAAAGTTTTCAAGCTCTTCATGCATGGCATTGACGCAATCAGAGTCAGATAAAGTGTGTCCAACATTTTTGGGCTCAAAAGACACGACAAAAGCAGAATGAGCATAATGTTAGATATTCTGTGACCTCGACCGTGTAGTACGTTCATCCAAGTTCCTGATGATCTTCGAAGGTGGATGATCCCTCTGTACCAGCCGGGGAGCTTCTCGCCTCGAGATTGCCTCCCCCACAACATCAGCTTCCACTTGAACTTGATCATGAGCGTGACTCGACGAAGGTGTAGCAGTGGGGCCGTCGTCGAACGTCGTAGTGGTAGTGGAAGTAGAAGGTACACGATCTCCACACGGTGCATGATTTTCCTCATCATCTTCCTCATCAAGCTGTTCTTCCTCAAAGATGGGCTGTCCCAATTCATCATCACCTGCACACTCAAAGACAGAAGAGCTACATGGAATGGTCTCGTCGAAAGTGACTTCGCAAGTCTCCATGATTTGGTTAGTCTCAAGATTGAGCACACGGTATGCTCGAGAATGATTAGCATAACCAAGAAAAATTCCATCCATCGAATGAGACTCAAACTTGTCCAAATTTCCTTTCTTCAGAATGAAACACTTGCAACCAAAAACCCGAAAGTGACTCACACGGGGGAAACGACCATGGAAAAGCTCATAGCAAGTTTTCTTCTTGAAAGCACGAAGGAAAATCCGATTTGAAACATAACAAGCTGTGTTCACTGCCTCGGCCCAATATTTCCTAGGAGTCCTATGCTCATCTAGCATCGTCCTAGCCATCTCACAAAGTGTTCGATTCTTCCTTTCAGCAACTCCATTTTGACAAGCAACATATGGCGAAGAAAATTGATGTTCGAGACCAAGATCACGACAAAACGCATCAAAACAAGTGTTCTTAAATTCCGTACCATTGTCACTGCGTATAGCTCTCATGGCACCACCATTACTCTCGTTTTTCAACCTCAAAATCAGATCTCAAACAGAATCAAATGTCTCATTCTTCGACGCCAAAAAGAACACCCAAGCATACCGAGAAAAGTCATCCACAACCGCAAGAACATACCACTTCCCACCAACTGAACGAACGCGAGCGGGACCAACCAAGTCCATACGCAAAAGCTCCCCTGGACGCTCAGTCATAACATCTGTCAAAGGTGGATGGGAAGTAGCAACCATTTTACCATGCCTGCAGGTGCACAAACCAAATCTTTCTCGAACTTGAGCTTGGGCAATCCTCGGATAAGGTCAAGAGCACTCAAGCGTGTGAGTAAATCAAAGCTCACATGACCCAATCTCCTATGCCACTTCCAAAGCTCAGAAGAAGTACCAGCGATCAAACACCGTGAAGGACCAAAAGATCGAGAAAAATCAGCACGAAAAATCAGTCCCTCGGGAATGATCATACATACAAGGTCACCTCGAGAATCAAGAATTCGAGAATCACCACTCTTAAACCAAACCTCATAACCCTCATCAAGAAGCTGAGAAACTGAAAGCAAATTAAAACCAAGATTCTTGACAAGAGCAGCCCGCTTCAACATAAAATTGTCACTCACCTGAATAGCACCCTCAGACAGCACTCTACCTCTACCCTTATCCCCGAAAGTGATATACTGCCTGGACACCAGCAGGGTGAGACTGGAGAACCACTTCCTATTACCTGTCATATGTCTCGAACAGCCAGAATCCATCAACCAAAAGTTCTCCAAGCCTCCCACCTGCACAATCAAAAACGAGAATGAGAGTGAGTGAATGACTCGACACTGGGGTTAGCACAAAAAGAGTCAAACCAGTGTCGAGCCATCTGCTCAAAAGAGGGGTTAGCAAAAACAACTCTACCACGTGAAACCCTTTCGTCTCTCACCATCGGACCTCTAGCACCACACGGGGGAAAACGTGGCCTAGACTCTCTCCTCGCCTCGAAGAAACGGTCGAACCTCCCTGAACTAAACTGACCACGAACCGGAGGCCACCTAGCAAACTCACGACTAGCTGGAACACCACGACTGCCAAACGAAGGAACTGTGCGCACAAAGGCCTCTCCTCTAGGCAAGGGTGAACGAGACACAGGCACACTACGGGAAGAGTAGTACCTGTCCCTGTTCCCCATCTCCCTCTCTCGTCTCTGAAGGACCGAAACGGCGACCAGAGAGGGGGGGGGGGGAGTGAATGGGAGCCGATAAAAATTCTTTCCTTCCGATCCGGCTATTTTCCCAACTCAACTCCAAAACCTCCGAAAGCGATCTTGCCAAGATCACGTAGCCACTGTCAAGCTATTGACCCTAGGAACAAGAAATACGCAGCGGAACTCGAATCGATCGAAACGAACGCGAAACGGCCTGAAACAAGACTCGACCCAACACACCCCAGGGGGGGCGGTTAAACCGCCCTGGCCTAGGAAGCTCGGGAAAAAGTCAAACCAAAAGTGGATCTCCCAAACCGCTTGAGCTCTTGAGGCGAGATTTTGGTCAGATGATCTAGACCTCCAGTGGAGTGTTTTCCCAAAAGATCTCGGCCTCTAACTCAGTACAATTCCCGGAATCTCAGATCTCGTGATGAACACCATGACCTCAAGTTCATCACGAAAATCTCAAATCCAGAGCGATTCTCGGCGCTTGGGGGCAAAGGATCACCAGCAAAAGAGGCACAAGGCACTCATACGTGAATCCCCCAAAGAAATCCGAGAGAAAACGCCCTAGAAAGAGAAGAACGAAAATCCCCCAAAAATAGCTCCGAAAATACCCACGAAAATAGAAAAGGAAGAAGGAGCTCGGGAAATCAAATCATGGCACAAAGATGAGCAGCACAAACTCAATCACATAACCATGACTTCACCTATACACACTAGGAATGATTCGAAGTAGTTCTAGGTGGAGGGGATGAAGGGGAAAACTAGTTCAAAGGAAAAACTAAAGAGATAACTAGAGAGATGGCAGCCACCAGCCCTGGGAGGGCCTATTAGTAGTCCAAGTGGTGGTGCTCTAAAGACTAAACTACCCCTAAGTGATACATACCCCTCAGGGGCAAATATGACATTTGGTTCTCAAATATTTTCCGGCTGGGACACCTTCCACCGCAAGCTAGCTTCCCTCCGACGCAAGCCTTGCAGTCACGCCGCGTGTCCTCCGGATCGAAGCTCCTCGACGCCGTTTTTGGGCCTGCCCAGGGGGGGCGGTTAAACCGGCCCTGGGGGGCGGTTAAACCGCCCCTGCCAGCCACACTTGGCCTAGCAGCCCATCGTCGCCACGTCGAGTCCTCGGTCCTTGGTTTTGAGGCCCAAACCAAGGGAAACCGTCCACCGATGATTTTGTGGCCAAATCACCAAACCCCGCGCGCAAACTTCGGTTGTTAGCCGCTACCTTGCGCCGGCTTCTCGTCCACGTACGAGCTTCGGTTGTGAGCCGCTACCTCGCACCGGAACCACGTCCCCATTGCTCGTTCTTGCCAGCATGTGAACCGCACTTGATCCATCCGGCCACCGGGTCCCTCGAACCAAGCCTACTTGTCTCTCCGCTCCTCGGAGGCCGCCATGGCTAAGACCTTTCGCGCCTGTTCTTCACCTGCACCAATGCAACCAAGCCGCGTTCTACACCTGCAATACTTGAGCCAAGGGAAACGTCAATCCACACCACGTTGTCAATCACTCATCACACCAGGAAGCGACCATCCACCGGTCCTCGGACACACCGGGTCCTCAATCTCCCCCTTGATGAGTGCATTGACAACACACACATAGTAACCAATGATATGAAGAAAATATAAGAGAAATCGAAAACAAGACTCAAGCAAGTGACTAAAAGCAAGAACAAGCCGAGAACAAAGTCACTCTGCAAGAGAAAACTCCAGAGACGCCGACCCTTCAAGAAGAAGCGAAAGGGCTCAACACCATCGGCAAAAGAGCAAAAGCACAAAGCACAAATCACAAATTTCCAATTCACTTTTCAGTACTCTCAAAGCACTCCCCCTTCGAAGATGCAACTCCCCCTGAACAAGTGAACTTGTGCGTGCGAAAAACACTAAAAAATGGCTCAAACTTCCACAAACCATGTGCACTCAGCACAGAGGCGGTTAAACCGCCCAGGGGGGCGGTTAAACTGCCCCTGGCAGATGACCAAACTTGAAAGTGCCAAAATCGCACAAACGAACTCGCAACGATGCCGTTCCAACTTGAAAACCTTCCACATGTGCCCAGCAAGATATTCCAATGATCAAACTCTCAGAAACTTCACAAATTTTCGATAACTCTCACTTTGGCAAAACTTTCAAACTCTCACACAAATCCAACAACTTCTAGAGCAAAAGCTTTCCTACAAATTCAGCAAAGTCTCCCCCTTGCAAAATGCTCCAGAAATTCTCCCCCTTGTTGACAATGCACTAATCAAGGAAAAAATGTACAAAATGCAACTACAAGCTTCTCAAATATACAATGAGCAATACAAAATGCTACAAGTTAGAGAAGAGGCAAACAAGATAGTTCATCATGTCACACGGGCATTGCCATCAAGAAGGTGAAGACATATATCCAATTGACAAAGCCATGAGCAAATTGTGTAGTTTTATCAAAAATGTCACCACATGAGCAAAGTCCTAACCATGGATTGTTTAAGCAAAAATGAACTTCATCTCACCAAAATCATGAAAGGACAAGCATTCTTGACAAAAGATCATCATAAACGCCCAAGTTCTACCTCATGTCATGTCAAAGCACGGAGCCATGTGTTCACTTCTCATGGGAGACTTCTCCGGCAAACAACATGCAACCGCTTAGCACCCATGTGTGCAAGTGTGTGCAATGGTGAAAGCATAGAGACATGAGCATAATTTTCTGCAAATATTTCTTTTTCTCATCTTTCTTCTTTCATGCATAGACATCTCATTTATCAAGTTTTTCAAGTTAAGCATGGTACATGAAATGTCTTTGCGACAAAAAGAAGCTTATGCTCCTCCACAAGATAAAGCATGGGCTAAACATTTATAATGACAAAGATCTTTGACCCAATTGAAAAGAATATCACACCCTAGCATGATCTTAAGCAAGATATAGCCATTTCGATTCAAACAAGACATGCAAAGGCATTTACTCATGGGTGAAGGATTTTAAGTTCAGTTTGTCATTTTAATTCAAAAGAGACTATCTCAATAGAATATATATCCAAACCATCAAGAGCATAGCCATCCATACAATCAATCCCTAGCCAGCCTGCCTAAACTCTAAAATGTAGCAAGTTGTACCAATCACTGCATATAGGAGAAGCTCATCCTAAGATATGATACAAAAGATGAAATCAAGATACAAAAGCGAGAAAAATGTACATCAAGATACAAAGATGGTACAATAGTATACATATGCTACAAGAGAAGCCTCCAAAACTCAGCTCAGAAAACCGCACACACACCAAGTTCTCCTCGCAAGCGGGTGAAGGTAACTTGGTCAAGTGGCTTAGTGAAAATGTCTGCAAGCTGGTTTTGGGTAGAAACATGGGCAAGCTCAATATCTCCTTTCTCCACATGATCTCTCAAAAGTGGTACCTCACTTCTATGTGTTTGGTTTTGGAATGAAGCACGGGATTTTTGGCTATGCTTATGGCACTGGTGCTGTCACAAAGAAGTGGAACATGGGACATGTCTAAGCCAAAATCTCTCAAGGTGTAAGTGATCCAAAGCAACTGAGAACAGCAGCTAGCAGCAGCAACATACTCGGCCTCTGTGGTGGATTGGGCTACACTAGACTGCTTGCGAGAAGACCAAGACACAAGAGACGAACCAAGAAACTGACACTGACCAGAAGTAGACTTGCGATCAACACGACATCCAGCAAAATCCGCATCAGAAAAACCATGAAGTGCAAGAGTGGAATCGGCAGAATACCAAAGACCCAGCTCAGGAGTGAACTTGAGATACCTGAAAATCCTCTTGACGGCCTGACGATGTGAAGTCCTCGGTGAAGCCTGAAAACGAGCGCACAGACACACGCTGAACTGTATGTCCGGCCTCGTCGCCAGTCAAGTAGAGGAGGGAGCCTGATCATGCTCCGGTACTCCTTCTGGTCCACTGGTTCTCCGTCCTCATCCGCATCCAAAGCTATAGTCGTACTCATCGGCGTAGTCATCGGCTTGGAGTCGCTCATGTCGAATTTCTTGAGAATGTCCTTGGTGTACTTGCTTTGGTGCACGAATGTCCCATCCTTGGTTTGCTTGATCTGCAGCGCGAGAAAGAACTGCAACTCTCCCATCATCGACATCTCAAATTCCCTGCTCATATCGTCTGCAAACTTGGCAACAAGATCATGAGAAGAGCCACCAAAAATGATATCATCCACGTAAATCTGAACGATTAAAAGATCATTGCCATTTCTCAACAAGAAGAGTGTTTTGTCAACCTTCCCCATCACAAACCCCTTGCTAAGCAAGAACCCTCTCAACCTACCATACCACGCTCTGGGTGCTCGCTTTAGGCCATATAAAGCTCGGTGGAGTTTGTACACTCGGTGTGGGTATCTCTCACTCTCAAAACCCGGGGGCTGCCTCACATACACTTCTTCCTCGATCACCCCATTCAAGAAGGCACTCTTCACGTCCATTTGGTACAATTTGAAACCTTTAGCAACTGCAAATGCTAGAAGGATCCGAATTGCCTCCAAACGGGCAACAGGAGCAAATGTCTCCTCATAATCTATCCCCTCCTGCTGCGAAAACCCCTGAGCAACCAACCTCGCTTTGTTCCTCACAATCTCACCACTCTCATCCCTCTTGTTCTTGAATACCCACTTGGTTCCTATGGGATGGCAATTTGGAGGTGGTTCTACTAACTTCCACACCTGATTTCTCTCAAAGTTTTCAAGCTCTTCATGCATGGCATTGACCCAATCAGAATCAGATAAAGCGTGTCCAACATTTTTGGGCTCAAAAGACGCGACAAAAGCAGAATGAGCATAATGAGAGATGTTCTGTGACCTCGACCGTGTAGTGCGTTCATCCAAGTTCCCGATGATATTCGAAGGTGGATGATCCCTCTGTACCAGCCGGGGAGCTTCTCGCCTCGAGATTGCCTCCCCCTCAACATCAGCTTCCACTTGAACTCGATCTGGAGCGCGACTCGTCGAAGGTGTAGCAGAGGGGCCGTCGTCGAACGTCGTGGTAGTAGTGGAAGTAGAAGGTACACGATCTCCACACGGTGCATGAAACTCTTCATCATCTTCATCATCAGGCTGTTCTTCCTCAAAGATGGGCTGTCCCAAATCATCATCACCTGCACACTCAAAGACAGAAGAGCTACACGGAATGGTTTCGTCGAAGGTGACTTCGCAAGTCTCCATGATTTGGTTAGTCTCAAGATTGAGCACACGATATGCTCGAGAGTGATTAGCATAACCAAGAAAAATTCCATCCATCGAACGAGACTCAAACTTGTCCAAATTTCCTTTCTTCAGAATGAAACACTTGCAACCAAAAACCCGAAAGTGACTCACACGGGGGGAACGACCATGGAAAAGCTCATAGCAAGTTTTCTTCTTGAAAGCACGAAGGAAAATCCGATTTGAAACATAGCAAGCTGTGTTCACCGCTTCTGCCCAATATTTCCTAGGAGTCCTATGCTCATCTAGCATCGTCCTAGCCATTTCACAAAGTGTTCGATTTTTCCTCTCAACAACACCATTCTGACAAGCAACATATGGCGAAGAGTATTGATGTTCAAGACCAAGATCACGACAGAAGGCATCAAAACGAGTGTTCTTAAATTCCGTACCATTGTCGCTACGTATAGCTCTCATGGCACCACCATTACTCTCGTTTTTCAACCTCAAAATCAGATCTCGAACAAAATCAAAAGTCTCATCCTTCGACGCCAGAAAGAACACCCAAGCATACCGAGAAAAGTTATCCACAACCACAAGAACATACCACTTCCCACCAACTGAACGAACGCGAGCGGGACCAACCAAGTCCATGTGCAAAAGCTCCCCTGGACGCTCAGTCATAACATCTGTCAAAGGTGGGTGGGAAGCAGCAACCATTTTTCCATGCCTACAAGGTGCACAAACCAAATCTTTCTCGAACTTGAGCTTGGGCAATCCTCGGATAAGGTCAAGAGCACTCAAGCGTGTGAGTAGATCAAAGCTCACATGACCCAATCTCCTATGCCACTTCCAAAGCTCAGAATAAGTACCAGCGATCAAACACCGTGAAGGACCAAAAGATCGAGAAATATCAGCATGAAAAATCTGTCCCTCGGGAATGATCATACACACAAGGTCACCTCGAGAATCAAGAATTTTAGAATCACCACGCTTAAATCGAACCTCATAACCCTCATCAAGAAGCTGAGAAACTGAAAGCAAATTGAAACCAAGATTCTTGACAAGAGCAACCCGCTTCAATATAAAATTGTCGCTCACCTGAATCGCACCCTCAGACAACACTCTACCTCTACCCTTATCCCCGAAAGTGATGTACTGCCTGGACACCACCGGGGTGAGACTGGAGAACCACTTCCCATTACCTGTCATGTGTCTCGAGCAGCCAGAATCCCTCAACCAAAAGTTCTCCAAGCCTCCCACCTGCACAATCAAAAGCGAGAACGAGAATGAGCGAATGACTCGACACTGGGGTTAGCACAAAACGAGTCAAACCAGTGTCGGGCCATCTGCTCAAAAGAGGGGTTAGCAAAATCAACTCTACCACGTGAAACCCTCTCGTCTCTCACCATCGGACCTCTAGTACCATGCGGGGGAAAACGTGGCCTAGACTCTCTCCTAGCCTCAAAGCTACGGTCGAACCTCCCTGGACCGAACTGACCACGAAACGGAGGCCGCCTAGCAAACTCACGAACAGCTGAAACACCACGACTGGCAACAACAGGAACTGTGCGCACAAAGGCATCGCCTCTCGGCCAGGGTGAACGAGACACAGGCACACTACGGGAAGAGTAGTACCTGTCCCTGTTCCCCACCTCCTTCTCTCTTCTCACCTCCCTCTTCTTCCTCCAACAGAACTCCTCAAGGTGTCCATCCCTTCCACAATGCTCACAATGGAAGCGGACTGGCTTTGGCTTTGGAGTTTCTCTCGGCTGTGCCCTCTCTCTCGGCTGGTAAACCCCACTCCTCACAAAGGTCACTCTCCTCTGAAAGTTATCTGTCTTCGGTGGAAACTTGGGAGGATCTGGAGTGGTGTCAAGTTTGTTTAGCAGGTGGCTTGGGTTTGGGTGTAAAGGTGTTCTTGAGAATGGTTTTTGGTGGGTTTGTGGGAATGTTTGCGGTGGAGCTCTCAAGATCTCTCTCTCTCTCACCACTGCTCTCACCAACCTTCTCAGAACCCAGACCACGACCATCAGCTCTCTTAAAACCAGCAATCAACATCTTGAGCTGAGGCTCGCGACCCGACAACCAACCCAAACACTATCGCAGCTCATCATTCTCATCTTGCAATCGATTCACACACTGCTCTAGCTCGACATTCTTCAATGCAACAACATCACAAGCAGAACATGAATTTGCAATGGGAGATTTCAGTTGTGCTTCAAGTGAACTAATCATGGTGCGTGATTCAAGCAACTGAGCATGCAAAGCAGGACAAGAAGTACAAGCACCTAGCAAAGAAGATCTAGACTTCAACTCAGCAAGCTCAACCCTAGCACCCTCTAGTTCATCTAAGCAAGTCATGTGTTTCTCCTTAAGCACAACCAGATCAGCAATATGCACATCACAAAACGAGCATTCAACTTCATCAGACACAAGAGGAGCATCCTTCAACACAGCAATTTCAGACTCAAGCTTAGCTGCTCTCTCCCTAGACTCGCAAAGCAATGACTCAAACTCCATAGCCTTCTTTCCAGTCTCAGAAAGCAAGGTCTCAAGCTCAGCTACTCTATCCTTGGACTCTCCTAGCAAAGACCTAAACTCTCTCTTCTCCTTGTTGGTCTTCCTAAGCACATCATCGCGGTTATCGACCAACTGCTCTAATCTAGCAATCTCCTGACGCAAAGAGGTGGGATCGGTCAATACCTCATCCTCGGAGTCGGAGTCGGAGTCGTCCTTGCTCTTCACGGAGTCGTGCGCCATGGTGCAGTAGTCGACGGCGGCGAAGGCGATGCCGTTGAAGTTGCGGTTTAAGCTCTTCTTCTCCTTGTGGTGGCCGCGGTCTTCATCTTCACTGCCTGAGCTTGACGACGTGTTGGTGGAGCTTGTGTTGATGTCGCTCGCATCTGCCACCATCGCTCGAGATCTGTGCTTCTTGTGTCCACCGTGCTTGTTCTTCGACCTTCTCTCTTCCTTGTTCTTGTGCTTGGAGCGGTACTCGTCCTTGGGATGGTGCTTGTGGTCATCTCGCGGGCGGTGGTTGAGGTTGTAGTCGTTCTTGATCTCCTCGGGGCACTCGGCGATGAAGTGGCCCATCTTCCCGCATCTGTAGCACGTACTCCCCGCACGCCTCGAACTCTTCCGGTTCTGGTACATCCGCTCGAACCTCCTCGTGAGCAACACGAGATCCTCCTCGCTCAGCACCTCATATTCTTCATCTGGAAGAGACACAAGAGAAGACAAAGCAAAGTGTCTAGGAGTGTTAGCATGTCCATATCCAGAGCCACCGACTAGAGCCAGACTATGAGGATCAGTCGGACTCTTAGCCTTGGCAAGCAACTGTCTGTCCACCTCGGAAGACTTCAACTTCGAGAAAAGCTCATCGACGGACAAAGTTTCATAGTTTGCCGACTCCATGATCGCCTCAACCTTGGCACCCCACACGGATCTATCAAGTGCTTGCAGGAGCTTGATAGCTCGGTCATGATCCGAGTATGGGAGTACGGTAATGTTGGCTTTCATGTTGTTGACAATAGAAGTGAAACGCTGAAACAAAGCATCAACCGACTCTCCAGGCAAATGAGCGAAATTCTCATATTCTCTGCGATACATCGAGAAAAGCCTAGCCTTGACATGGCTATCACCACCGTGGGCTACCTTGAGCTTCTGCCAGATCTGGCTAGCTAGGTCCTCGCCCAAACACGCTCAAACTCCTCGGCAGACAAAGCACGGAACAAGTAGTCAACAGCTCTAGCATTCGCCTCAAACTTGTCCTTTGCATCCTGGGCATCTAAGTTGGTGGGATTGACATAGTTTTCATCTTTCGTCACATCCCACAGCAACTTTCCTTTGCCTCGCAAGAAAGCGCCCATACGCGCAACCCAGTTCGGGTAGTTCTTCCCATCGAAGTGCGGAGGCCCGGAACCCCGATCTTGGTACGCCATCTTTGGATCTTAGACTGGTTAGAGTCGCAAAGACCCGTAACCGGCTCTGATACCAATTGAAGGACCGAAACGGCGACCAGAGAGGGGGGGAGTGAATGGGAGCCGATAAAAATTCTTTCCCTCCTTCCGATCCGACTATTTTCCCAACTCAACTCCGAAACCTCCGAAAGCGATCTTGCCAAGATCACGTAGCCACTGTCAAGCTATTGACCCCAGGAACAAGAAATACGCAGCGAAACTCGAATCGATCGAAACGAACGCGAAACGGCCCGAAACAAGACTCGATCCAACACACCCCAAGGGGGGCGGTTAAACCGGGTCAGGGGGTGGTTAAACCGCCCTGGCCTGGGAAGCTCGGGAAAAATTCAAACCAAAAGTGGATCTCCCAAACCGCTTGAGCTCTTGAGGCGAGATTTTGGTCAGATGATCTAGACCTCCAGTGGAGTGTTTTCCCAAAAGATCTCGGCCTCTAACTCAGTACAACTCCCGGAATCTCAGATCTCGTGATGAACACCATGACCTCAAGTTCATCCCGAAAATCTCAAATCCAGAGCGATTCTCAACGCTTGGGGCAAAGGATCACCAGCAAAAGAGGCACAAGGCACTCATACGTGAATCCCCCAAAGAAATCCGAGAGAAAACGCCCTAGAAAGAGAAGAACGAAAATCCCCCAAAAATAGATCCGAAAATACCCACGAAAATAGAAAAGGAAGAAGGAGCTCGGGAAATAAATCATGGCACAAAGATGAGCAGCACAAACTCAATCAGATAACCATGAATTCACCTATACACACTAGGAATGATTCGAAGTAGTTCTAGGTGGAGGGGATGAAGGGGAAAACTAGTTCAAAGGAAAAACTAAACAGATAACTAGAGAGATGGCAGCCACCAGCCCTGGGAGGGCCTATTAGTAGTCCAAGTGGTGGTGCTCTAAAGACTAAACTACCCCTAAGTGATACATACCCCTCAGGGGCAAATATGACATTTGGTTCTCAGATATTTTCCGGCTGGGACACCTTCCACCGCAAGCTAGCTTCCCTCCGACGCAAGCCTTGTAGTCACGCCGCGTGTCCTCCGGATCGAAGCTCCTCGACGCCGTTTTTGGGCCTGCCCAGGGGGGGTGGTTAAACCGGCCCTGGGGGGCGGTTAAACCGCCCCTGCCAGCCACACTTGGCCCAGCAGCCCATCTTCGCCACGTCGAGTCCTCGGTCCTTGGTTTTGAGGCCCAAACCAAGGGAAACCGTCCACCAATGATTTTGTGGCCAAATCACCAAACCCCGCGCGCAAACTTCGGTTGTTAGCCGCTACCTTGCGCCGGCTTCTCGTCCGCGTACGAGCTTCAGTTGTGAGCCGCCCTCGCACTGGAACCACGTCCCCTTGCTCGTTCTTGCCAGCATGTGAACCGCACTTGATCCATCCGGCCACCGGGTCCCTCGAACCAAGCCTACTTGTCTCTCTGCTCCTCAGAGGCCGCCATGGCTAAGACCTTTCGTGCCTGTTCTTCACCTGCACCAATGCTACCAAGCCGCATTCTACACCTGCAATACTTGAGCCAAGGGAAACGTCAATCCACACCACGTTGTCAATCACTCATCACACCAGGAAGCTACCATCCACCGGTCCTCTCACACACCGGGTCCTCAGTCTCACCTCCCTCTTCTTCCTCCAGCAGAACTCCTCAAGGTGTCCATCCCTTCCACAATGCTCACAAGGAAGCGGACTGGTTTTGGCTGTGGGGTTTCTCTCGGTTGTGGCCTCTCTCTCGGCTGGTAAACCCCACTCCTCACAAAGGTCACTCTCCTCTGGAAGTTGTTTGTCTTTGGTGGAAACTTGGGAGGATCTGGAGTGGTGTCAAGCTTGTTTAGCAGGTGGTTGGGTTTGGGTGTGAAGGTGTTCTTGAGAATGGCTTTCGGTGGGTTTGTGGGAATGTTTGTGGTGGAGCTTTCATGTTCTCTCTCTTTCTCACCAGTACTCTCACCAACTTTCTCAGAACCCAGACCACGACCATCAGCTCTCTTAAAACCAGCAATCAACATCTTAAGCTGAGGCTCGCGACCCAACAACCAACCCAAACACTGTCGCAACTCATCATTCTCATCTTGCAAGTGATCAACACATTGTTCTAGCTCAACATTTTTCAAAGCGACAACAACACAAGCAGAACATGAATTTGTAATAGGAGATTTTAGTTGAGCTTCAAGCGAACTAATCATGGTACGAGATTCAAGCAACTGAGCATGCATATCACAGAACGAGCATTCAATTTCATCAGACACAAGAGGAGCATCTTTCAACACAGCAATCTCCGACTCAAGCTTAACTGCTCTCTCCCTAGACTCGCAAAGCAAAGACTCAAACTCCATCGCCTTCTTTCCTGTCTCAGAAAGTAAGGCCTCAAGCTCAGCTATTCTCTCCTTCGACTCTCCTAGCAAAGACCTAAACTCTCTCTCTTCTCCTTGTTGGTCTTCCTAAGCACATCATCACGGTTATCGACCAACTCCTCTAGTCTAGCAATTTCCTTACGCAAAGAGGTGGGATCGGTCAATACCTCATCCTCGGAGTCGGAGTCGTCCTTGCTCTTCATGAAGTCGTGCGCCATGGTGCAGTAGTCGACCGCGGCGAAGGAGATGCCGTTGAAGTTGCGGTTCACGTTCTTCTTCTCCTTGCGGTGGCCGCGGTCTTCATCTTCGCTACTTGAGCTTGACGACGTGTTGGTGGAGTTTGTGTCGATGTCGCTCGCATCTGCCACCATCGCTCGAGATCGGTTCTTCTTGTGTCCACCGTGCTTGTTCTTCGACCTTCTCTCTTCCTTGTTCTTATGCTTGGAGCGGTACTCGTCCTTGGGACGGTGCTTGTGGTCATCTCGCGGGCGGTGCTTGCGGTTGTAGTCGTTCTTGATCTCCTTGGGGCACTCGGCGATGAAGTGGCCCATCTTCCCACGTCTGTAGCACGTACTCCCAGCACGCCTAGAACCCTTCCGGTTCTGGTACATGCGCTCGAACCTCCTCGTGAGCAACACGAGATCCTCCTCGCTCAGCACCTCATATTCCTCACCTGGAAGAGACACAAGAGAAGACAAGGCAAAGTGTCTGGGAGAGTTAGAATGTCCATAACCAGAGCCACCGAGTAGAGCCAGACTATGGGGATCAGTCGGACTCTTAGCCTTGGCAAGCAGCTGTCTGTCAACCTCAGAAGACTTCAACTTCGAGAAAAGCTCATCAATAGACAAAGTTTCATATTTAGCCGACTCCATGATCGCCTCAACCTTGGCACCCCACACGGATCTATCAAGTGCTTGCAAGAGCTTGATAGCTCTGTCATGATCTGAGTATGGGAGTACGGTAATGTTAGCTTTCATGTTGTTGACTATGGAAGTGAAACGCTGAAACAAAGCATCAACAGACTCTCCAGGCAAATGAGCAAAATTCTCATACTCTCTGCGATACATCGAGAAAAGCCTAGCCTTCACATGGCTATCACCACCGTGGGCTACCTTGAGCTTCTGCCAAATCTGGCTAGCTAGGTCCTCGCCCAAAACTCGCTCAAACTCCGCGGCAGACAAAGCACGAAACAAGTAGTCAACAGCTCTAGCGTTTGCCTCAAACTTATCTTTAGCATCCTGGGCATCTAAGTTGGTGGGATTGACATAGTTTTCATCTTTGGTCACATCCCACAACAACTTTCCTTTGCCTCGCAAGAAAGCGCCCATCCGCGCAACCCAGTTCGGGTAGTTCTTCCCATCGAAGTGCGGAGGCCCGGAACCCCGATCTTGGTACGCCATCTTTGGATCTTAGACTGGTTAGAGTCACAAAGACCCGTAACTGGCTCTAATACCAATTGAAGGACCGAAATGGCGACCAGAGAGGGGGGGAGTGAATGGGAGCCGATAATAATTCTTTCCAACCAATCCGGCTATTCTCCCAAATCAACTCTAATGCCTCCGAAAGCGATCTTGCCAAAATCACGTAGCCACTGTCAAGCTATTGACCCTAGGAGCAAGAAACACGCAGCAGAACTCGAATCGATCGAAACGAACACAAAACGAACCGAAACAAGACTCGATTCAACACACCCAGGGGGCGGTTAAACCGGGTCAGGGGGCGGTTAAACCGCCCTGGCCTGGGAACCTCAGGAAAAAGTCAAATTGAAAGTGGATCTCCCAAACCGCTTGAGCTCTTGAGGCGAGATTTTGGTCAGATGATTTAGACCTCCAGTGGAGTGTTTTCCCAAAAGATATCGGCCTCTAACTCGCTAGAACTCCTGGAATCTCAAATCTAAGGAAGAACACCATGACCTCGAGTTCATCCAAAAACTTCAAATCCAAAGCGATACCTGGCGTTTGGGGGCAAGAGATCACCAGCAAAAGAGGCACAAGGCACTCATACGTGAATCCCCCAAAGAAATCCGAGAGAAAACGCCCTAGGAAGTGAAGAACGAAAATCCCCCAAAAATAGCTCCGAAAATACCTCCGAAAATAGAAAAAGAAAAGGGAGCTCGTGGATTCAAATCATGGCACAAAGATGAGCAGCACAACCTCAATCACCAAACCATGAATTCACCTATACAAATTAGGAATGATTCGAAATAGTTCTAGGTGGAGGGGATAAAGGGGAAACTAGTTCAAAGGAGAAAACCAAAGAGAACTAAAGAGATAACTGGAAGAGATAGCAGCCACCATGCCCTAGGGGGCCTATTAGTCCAAGTGGTGGTGCTCTAAAGACTAAACTACCCCTAAGTGATACATACCCCTCAAGGGCAAATTTGACATTTGGTTTCAGATATTTTCCGGCTGGGACACCTTCCACCGCAAGCTAGCTTCCCTCCGACGCAAGCCTTACAGTCACGCCGCGTGTCCTCCGAATCGAAGCTCCTCGACGCCGTTTTTGGGCCGGCCCAGGGGGAGGCGGTTAAACCGCCCCTAGCAGCCACACTTGGCCCAGCTGCCCAAACTCGCCTCGTCGAGTCCTCGGCCTTGGTTTTGAGGCCCAAACCCAGGGAAACCGTCCACCGATGATTTTGTGGCCAAATCACCAAACCCCGCGTGCAAGCTTCGGTCGTTAGCCGCCACCTTGCACCGGCTTCATGTCCGCGTACGAGCTTCGGTTGTGAGCCGCTACCTCGCACCGGAACCACGTCCCCTTGCTCATTCTTGCTAGCATGTGAACCACACTTGATCCATCTGGCCACCGGGTCCCTCGAACCAAGCCTACTTGTCTCTCCACTCCTCGGAGGCCGCCATGGCTAAGACCTTTCGCGCCTGTTCTTCACCTGCACCAATGCAACCAAGCCGCATTCTACACCTGCAATACTTGAGCCAAGGGAAACGTCAATCCACACCACGTTGTGAATCACTCATCACACCAGGAAGCGACCATCCACCGGTCCTCGGACACACCGGGTCCTCACAAAGCACAATGGATTGATAGATACGTCTTCATGGCCAAATCCTCGGCCTATTGCAGGACGCCCTCGGTGCTTTGTTGACAAAGCCTACTTTCCATCATAGGCAAACAAAAAGAACGGCCGGCCTCGGAAAGAAATTCATGCTCATGCCCGCCGCTCTTGAAGGCAATTTTCCCAACCATCTGACCACCGATAAGCTTGGTGTCCACCGAAAATCCAAGCTTACTTGCGACTTCCCTTGGATCTTTGGAACTAACAAAATAGCTACTACTAGTCCCAGTGTCCTCAATGTCCACATCTGTTTCTTCATCGTCACCGACAATGAGGGGCTGCGACGGAATAGACTGTCTTTGTTTCCGAAGAACTATGTGAAGATGGACTGGAGTCTCTAGATGATCTTTGAGACGAGTCAGAACCAGAGTAATGGGGGCTCGGAGAGCGAGTGCGAGCATCATCTGCAACAGTGTCTCCTTGGACGCCATGCTCCAGCACCTCTTCGGTTTTCTCATCGCTGTCAGGAGCAGGGGGCTATAAACAACACCGATTCTGAGGGAAGACGGGCCGCAGCCCAAAACCACCTCAGAGGTAACCAATTTAACAGCTTGGTCTCTTGTTTTCGAAGGACACTTAGGAGAATGAGTCGGGGAGGCATCAAGAACATTTGGATTAACTTCATCACCAGCATGAGAGTGTTCAGGAGCCTCATGAGAACGACCAGCAACACATTCCATCCAAAGCTCATCTTCGTCCTAATCACCAAAAACATCCTTAAGAATTTCCTTACGATCCAGAATCTTAAGCTTTTCGAGCCATCACCAGAAGATGGGGCCTTCCGTTTCACCACATGCTTGGGTGGAGAGTGCGGCACCTCTTTGCCTTTGGAAAGGGCACCATGATCATCTCCCGAAGTCACCTTCGAATCTTTAGGCACGCCAACTGAAGGACCGAAACGGCGACTAGTGAGGGGGGGAGTGAATGGGAGACGATAAAAATTCTTTCCAACCAATCCGGCTATTCTCCCAAATCAACTCCGACGCCTCCGAAAGCGATCTTGCTAAGATCACGTAGCCACTGTCAAGCTACTGACCCTAGGAACAAGATAGACGCAGCGGAACTCGAATCGATCGAATGAACACAACACGAGCCAAAATCAACTCGACCCTGTGCTGCTAGGGGGGGGGCGGTTAAACCGCCTAGGGGGGGGGGCGGTTAAACTGGCCTGCCCTGGGAGCCTTGGGAAAAAGTCAATTCGAAAGTGGATCTCCCAAACCGCTTGAGCTCTTGAGACGCGATTTTGGTCAGATGATATACACCTCCAGTGGAGTGTTTTCCCAAAAGATCTCGGCCTCTAACTCACTAGAACTCCCGGAATCTCAAATCTAAGGAAGAACACCATGACCTCGAGTTTATCCCGAAAACTTCAAATCCAAAGCGATTACCGGCGTTTGCGGGCAAGAGATCACCAGCAAAAGAGGCACAAGGCACTCATACGTGAATCCCCCAAAGAAATCCGAGAGAAATCGCCCAAGGAAGTGAAGAACGAAAATCCCCCAAAAATGGCTCCGAAAATACCTCCAAAAATAGAGAAAGGAAAAAGAGCTCATGGATTCAAATCATGAAACAAAGATGAACTGAACAAACTCAATCAACAAACCATGAATTCACCTATACAAACTACGAATGATTCGAAATAGTTCTAGGTGGAGGGGATGAAGGGGAAAGCTAGTTCAAGGAGAAAACCAAAGAGATAACTAAAAGAGATTACTAAAGAGATGGCAGCCACTAAGCCCTAGGAGGCCTATTAGTAGTCCAAGTGGTGGTGCTCTAAAGACTAAACTACCCCTAAGTGATACATACCTCTCAGGGGCAAATTTGACATTTGGTTTCAGATATTTTCTGGCTGGGACACCTTCCACCGCAAGCTAGCTTCCCTCCGACGCAAGCCTTGCAGTCACACCGACTGTCCTCCGGATCGAAGCTCCTCGACGCCGATTTTGGGCCGGCCCAGGGGGAGGCGGTTAAACCGCCCCTGGCTGGTCACCTCAGCCAAGCTGCCCAAACTTCGCCTCGTCGAGTCCTCGGCCTTGGTTTTGAGGCCCAAACCAAGGGAAACCGTCCACCGATGATTTTGTGGCCAAATCACCAAACCACGCGTACAAGCTTTGGTTGTTAGCCGCCACCTTGCACCGGCTTCACGTCCGCATACGAGCTTCGATTGTGAGCCGCTACCTCGCACCGGAACCACGTCCCCTCGCTCGTTCTTGCCACCATGTGAACCGCACTTGATCCATCTGGCCACCGGGTCCATCGAACCAAGCCTACTTGTCTCTCCGCTCCTCGGAGGCCGCCATGGCTAAGGCCTTTCATGCCTGTTCTTCACCTGCACCAATACAATCAAGCCGCATTCTACACCTGCAATACTTGAGCCAAGGGAAACGTCAATCCACACCACGTTGTCAATCACTCATCACACCAGGAAGCGACCATCCATCGATCCTCGGACACACCGGGTCCTCAGTCTCCCCCTTGATGAGTGCATTGACAACACACACATAGTAACCATAGATATCAAAAGAAAATATAAAAGAAATCGAAAACAAGACTCAAGCAAGTGACTAAAAGCAAGGACAAGCCGAGAACAAAGTCACTTCGCAAGAGAAAGCTCCAGAAACGCGGACCCTTCAAGAAGAAGCGAAAGTTCTCAACACCATCGGCAAAAGAGCAAAAGCACAAAGCACAAAGCACAAGTCTCCAATTCACTTTTCAGAACACTCAAAGCACTCCCCCTGCAAAGATGCAACTCCACCTGAACAAGTGGACTTGTGCGTGCGAAAAACACTTGAAAATGCTCAAAATCCCAGAAATGGGCGGTTAAACCGCCCCTGACAGATGACCAAACCCAGAAATGCAAAATTTGCACAAGCGAACTCATAACGATGCCGTTTCAACTCGAAAACTCTCCAAATATGCTCAGCAAAGTTTTCCAATTCTCAAACTCTCAGAAACTTCACAAATTTTTAGAAAACTTCTTTTGGCAAAGCTCTCATCAAGTCTCACACAAATCCAACAAATTTAAGCTCAAAAACTTTCTCACAAATTCAGCAACTTCTCCCCCTTGCAAAAAGCTCCAGAAATTCTCCCCCTTGTTGACAATGCACAAATCAAGGAAAAAATGTAAAAAATGCAACTACAAGCTTCTCAAATATACAATAAGCAATACAAAATGCTACAAGTTAGAGAAGAGGCAAACAAGATAGTTCATCATGTGACACGGGCATTGCCATCAAGAAGGTAAAGACATATAGCCAATTGATAAAGCCATGATTAATTTGTGCAATTTTCTCAAAAGTTTCACCTCATGAGCAAAGTCCTAAACATGGGTCATCTGAGCAAAAATAAACTTCATTTCACCAAGATTATGATAGGATAAGCATTCTTGACAAAAGATCATTATGAACGCCCAAAATCTATCTCATGTCATGTCAAAGCACGGAGCCATGTGTTCACTTCTCAAGGGAGACTTCTCCGGCAAACAACATACAACCGCTTAGCACCCATGTGTGCAAGTGTGTGCAATGGTGAAAGCATAGAGACATGAGCATAAATATTTCTCAAAAATTATCTTCTTCTTATATTTCTTCTTTCACGCATAGACATCTCATTTTTCAAATTTTTCAATTTAAGCATGGTACATGAAATGTCTTTGCAACAAAAAGAAGCTTATGCTCCTCCACAAGATAAACATGGGCTAAACATTTACAATGACAAAGATATTTGATCCAAATGAAAAGAATATCATCCTAGCATGACCTTAAGCAAAATATAGCCATTTCGGCTCAAACAAGACATGCAAAGGCATTTACTCATGGGTGAAAAGAGTTTAAGTTCAGTTTGTCATTTTAATTCAACAATTGACTATCTCAAAGGAATATATATCAAGACCATCGAGAGCATAGCCAATCATACATCCAATCCCTAGCAAGCTTGCCTAAAATCTAAGATGTAGCAAGTTGTAGCAAACACTGCATATAGGAGAAGCTCATCCTAAGATATGATACAAATGCAGCATGATATATCACAAGATGCAAAGATGAAAACTATACATCAAGATACAAAAGCAAAAAAATGTACATCAAGATACAAAGTTGGTACAATAGTATACATATGCTACAAAAGAAGTCTCCAAAACTCAGCTCAGAAAAACGCACACACACCAAGTTCCCCTCGCAAACGGGTGAAGGTAGCTTGGTCAAGTGGTTTAGTAAAAATGTCTGCAAGCTGGTTTTGGGTAGAAACATGGGCAAGCTCAATCTCAATGCACAAGCGTGATCAAACCATAACCATAAAGCTCCCCCTGGAATGTGCAACCAAAATGCAAATCCAAGGTTCAGGTTCAAACATCAAACTCCCCATAATATGCACAACCAAAGTGCCAACACAGCAAACTCACAAACTCATGCAATCCAAAAGCTATAAGCAAGGTCTTCTCCTTTTCAAATCAACTTGCGCAATTTCTCCCCTTTAAATGAAGTCGAGCTCCCCCTCAACCAAGGACACCTAGTAAAAGAAAACTAGAAAAAGGTGTACAAAAGCAAATGGAAAGCTCCATCACAAAATGAAAAGGAAGAGAAATCTCAAACGAGCAAAATGCGATCCAAGGACAAGGCAAGCCCAAAAAGCAAGATAAAACTCAAATCATGTTTAAAGATACACAAGTGAGTACAAGAGTGTACAAAAGATATACTCACAAAACAAAGTGTACAAAGGACACATCGAGGCCATCCAAAAAGTGTGGAGAACCATCAACCAAAAGTTCTCCACGCCTCCCACCTGCACAATCAAAAGCGAGAACGAGAATGGGCGAATGACTCGACACTGCGGTTAGCACAAAAAGAGTCAAACCAATGTCGGGCCATCTGCTCAAAAGAGGGGTTAGCAAAATCAACGTTACTCCGTGGAACCCTCTCACGTCTCACCGTAGGACCCCTAGCACCACGCGGGGGAAAACATGGCCTAGACTCTCTCCTCGCCTCAAAGCTACGGTCGAACCTCCCTGAACTAAACTGACCAAGAGCAGGAGGCCGCCTAGCAAACTCACCACGAGCTGGAACACCACGACTACTCAAAGAAGGAACTGTACGCACAAAGGCCTCTCTCCTAGGCAAGGGTGAACGAGACACAGGCACACTACGGGAAGAGTAGTACCTGTCCCTGTTACCCAACTCCTTCTCTCGCCTCACTTCTCTCTTCTTCCTCCAACAAAACTCTTCTAGGTGACCATCCCTTCCACAATGATCACAATGGAAGCGGACTGGTTTTGGCTTTGGGGTTTCTCTCGGCTATGGCTTCTCTCTCTCCTGGTAAACCCCACTCTTCACAAAGGTCACTCTCTTTTGGAAGTTGTTTGTCTTTGGGGGAAATTTGGGAGGATCAGGAGTGGTGTCAAGCTTGTTTAGCAGGTGGTTGGGTTTGGGTTTGAAGGTGTTCTTGAGAATGGATTTCTGTGGGGGTATTGGAATGTTAGTGGTGGAGTTTTCAGGTTCTCTCTCTTTCTGACCACTACTCTCACCAGCTTTCTCAGAACCCAGACCACGACCATCAGCTCTCTTAAAACTGGCAATCAACATCTTAAGCTAAGGCTCGCGACCCGACAACCAACCCAAACACTGTCGCAACTCATAATTCTCATCTTGCAAACAATCAACACATTGTTCTAGCTAAACATTCTTCAAAGCGACAACATCACAAGCAGAACAAGAATTTGCAATAGGAGATTTCAATTGAGCTTCAAGCGAACTAATCATGGTATGAGATTCAAGCAACTGAGCATGTAAAGCAGGGCAAGAAGTACAAGCACCTAGCAAAGAAGATCTAGACTTCAACTCAGCAAGCTCAATCCTAGCACATTCTAGTTCATCAAGGCATGTCATGTGTTTGTCCTTAAGAGCTACCAGATCAGCAAGGTGCACATCACAAAATGAGCATTCAAGTTCATCAGAAACAATAGGAGCATCTTTCAACACAACAATCTCAGACTCAAGCTCGGCTATCCTCTTCCTAGCCTCACCAAGCAAAGACTCAAAATCCATCGCCTTCTTTCCAGTCTCAGAAAGTAAGGCCTCAAGCTCAGCTACTCTCTCCTTCGACTCTCCTAGCAAGGATCTAAACTCTCTCTTTTCCTTGTTGGTCTTCCTAAGCACATCATCACGATTATCGACCAACTCCTCTAGTCTAGCAATCTCCTTACGCAAAGAGGTGGGAACGGTCATTACCTCATCCCCGGAGTCGGAGTTGTTCTTGGAGTCATGCGCCATGGTGCAGAAGTTCATAGCGGCGCAAGAGAGCCCGTTGAAGTTGCGGTTGTTGTGCTTCTTCTCCTTGCGGTGGCCGCGGTCTTCATCCTCGCTGCTCGAGCTCGAGCTTGACGACGTGTTGGTGTTCTCCTCCTTGTTCTTGTGCTTGGAGTGGTGCTTGTCCTTGGAGCGGTGCTTGTGCTTGTCTCGCGGTCGATGCTTGTGGTTGTAGTCGTTCTTGATCTCCTCCGGGCACTCGGCAATGAGGTGGCCCATCTTGCCGCACCTGTAGCACGTACTTCCCGCACGCCTCGAGCCCTTGCGGTTCTGGTACATACGCTCGAACCTCCTGGTCAGCAACGCGAGATCCTCCTTGCTCAGCACCTCATATTCTTCATCTGGAAGAGACACAAGAGAAGACAAGGCAAAGTGTTTGGAAGTATTAGCATGTCCATAACCAGATCCACCAACTAGAGCCAGACTATGGGAATCAGTCGGACTCTTAGCCTTGCCAATCAACTTTCTATCAACCTCAGAAGACTTCAACTTTGAGAAAAGCTCATCAACTCTCAAGGTTTCATAGTTAGCCGACTCCATGATCGCCTCAACCTTGGCACCCCACACGGACCGATCAAGGGAAAGCAAGAGCTTCAAAGCTCTGTCATGATCCGTGTATGGGAGTGTGGCAATGTTGGCTTTCATGTTGTTGACTATGGCAGTAAAGCGCTGAGGACCCGGTGTGTCCGAGGACCAGTGGATGGTCGCTTCCTGGTGTGATGAGTGATTGACAACGTGGTGTGGACTGACGTTTCCCTTGGCTCAAGTATTGCAGGTGTAGAATGCGGCTTGGTTGCATTGGTGCAGGTGAAGAACAGGCGCGAAAGGTCTTAGCCATGGCGGCCTTCGAGGAGTGGAGAGACAAGTAGGCTTGGTTCGAGGGACTCGGTGGCCAGATGAATCAAGTGCGGTTCACATGGTGCAAGAACGAGCAAGGGGACGTGGTTCCGGTGCGAGTTAGCGGCTCACAACCGAAGCTCGTATGCGGACCTGAAGCCGGTGCAAGGTAGCGGTTAACGACCGAAGCTTGTACGCGGGGTTTGGTTATTTGGCCACAAAATCATCAGGAGGACGGTTTCTTGGTTTGGGCCTCAAAACCAAGCCCAAGGACTTGGCATGGCGCGGTCCATCTAGAGGAGCCGTGGGTGTCAAGGAGCCTGGGCCGGAGGACACGCGGCGTTTGTCGGTGTTCTACCGTCGATCCTACCGAGGGGTATCCCGAGGTAGTAGAGTTTCAGGTGGGTTTCGCCGAGATCAGGAACGCAAGGGCAGAGAGACTCAGGATTTAGACAGGTTCGGGCCGCTTAGAAGGCGTAATACCCTACGTCCTGTGTGGTGATTGGTATTGATTGTATGTCTTCTCTGTTGAGAGACTTTGGTTCCTCTTGAGAGGGTCCCTGCCCAGCCTTATATACACGGCGGGCAGGGTTACAAGGTTGGTTTCGAGTTGAATCCTAACCAATTACTACTCGGAGAGTGCTTTTCTAGGCAATCCGAGTAGTTTACAAGTCATACGACTAGTTTCCATAACGAGAAGAGTCCTTGCAGTACTCTACTCGTGTTCTTCACGCCTGGTACGACTCTGTCTGGAGACAATCCATACGCCCTGTGGGCCCATGGTCGTACCTCCAACAAGCCCCTAAGCGCTTCATCGTCGAGTATCGTCAACCGAGTGCTTGCCAAGCCAATCGAGTGCTTTTTCGAGTTCTTCGAGTGCTTGATCAGTCTTGGACAGGTCTTGGTTGTCACGAGGCCATGAGGTGCTTAAGCCCCGTTATTCTGATTAAATCAGTAGTCTTCAAAATATTATATGGTGTGCGATAAGAATCGCACTCCATATGGAGTAGCCCTCGAGCCTTAACTTGAATCGAAGAATCAGGTTGAGGGTCCACAGAATCTTGAATCTTCATCTTGTTCTTGAAATGTGCAATTTTGGAAAAATTGCACTTGATATCAAGTAGGCCCCGAGCCTTGGGTTGAATCAAAGAATCAAGCCGAGGGTCTTGATTTAAGTCTTCAGTCTTCAGAAAAAATGAAATCAGCAGTCGATGTATATCGCCTATCAGCCCCCGAGCCTTGAAACGATTCAGAATGATCAATTCAAGGGTCCATCGAGCTTTAGGGTTCTTCAAATCATCTTGGAGATCATCATCCGAGTGGTAATTTGCACCCAGAAATAGTTGGTCATATTGGATCATCTTGGAGATCATCATCCGAGTGGTTTTCTTGTACCCAGCCCCCGAGCATAGGAGCCAGCGGAGATGCATCGAGTAGTATGTAGTCGAAATAGCCACCATCAATAGTGTAGCGAAACAGAGGAGGTCGTGGTTGACTTGTCACGCCGTGATTTCCCCAGAAACTGGAGTCAGGTGCCAATGTAGTCGTGGCTCCATCATTGGTACTTGGCGACTCAAATATGCTGGAGAAAGATAACTAGGTAAGCCTGATGGTGAACCGAGTTGTAATTTTAGCGTCAGCCCCCGAGCCTGAAAGCTGGCGAAGATGTAATAGCACGCTGTGCGGCCTAGAAAGTTGTCATCCAAACAAAGTACTCGGCGCTTGGCCAATCTTGTTAGAATAAAAAAATAATTGAAATAAGTAACTTAGCTTGTTTGTTGCCGTTTGTCGATGAAGCGGACTTAGTCAGAGTTGATTCCGACTAGTTTGAGTTCATCACAAGCATATTGGCGATGCGGCAGTACCACGGCACAAGCTGAAGTCGAGCTTTGACTTGATAACTTGCAACGGGTTGAGGCGACCACACATTGATGAATTCCGTTGATCATGAGGCGCCCGAAAAGTCATCCAAACCACTCTTGCAGTGTATTCAGGAAGCCCCCGGCAAGTTGTACTCATTTTGCGAGTTATACTTCAAAGCACTTGATAACTGGTACTTGAAGATCACTACTCATACTGCGGAGTAGACTCTAGAGTACTTTCAAATAAGTACTCAGGGATTTGAAAACACTACTCTTTTATGGAGTAGACTCTAGAGTACTTTCAAATGAGTACTCAGAGATTTGAAGTTACTACTCGCCTTGTGGAGTAGACTCTGTAGTACTTTCAAACGAGTACTTAGAGATTTGAAGTTACTACTCGCCTTGCGCAGTAGACTCTGTAGTACTGTCAAATAAGTACTCAGAGATTTTGAAATCACTACTCTTATTATGGAGTAGACTCTGTAGTACTTTCAAATAAGTACTCAGAGATTTTGAAAACACTACTCTTTTATGGAGTAGACTCTGTAGTACTTTCAAATAAGTACTCAAAGATTTGAAATCACTACTCTTCTTGCCGAGTAGACTCTGTAGTACTTTCAAATAAGTACTCAAAGATTTGAAATTACCACTCTTCTTGCCGAGTAGACTCTGTAGTACTTTCAAATAAGTACTCAAAGATTTGAAATTACCACTTGTGGGTAGTTGCTTTATAAGGCTAGCTGGCCTCTACAGGTGTTCAGCCTGGTCTTAGTTACATCTAAGTACTCAGGGATCCTGGAAAGTAGTCATGTGATCTACTCTTCGGATTTTGACTGATGCATACTTTGTTGAATCAACAAGTATCAAAGGGAACTCTGAAACTTCTGCACGAGTGTAGTCGACGCACATGCGTCACTCGTTGTTGTTCTTCTTTCTCACCAAGACTGGATTTGCCAACCAGTCAGGTGGAAGACTTCCTTGATGAATCCTGCGGAGAGTAGTTTTGCCAGCTCCGTCTTGATCACCTTTCGCTTGTCGCCTTTTTGGGTGTAGCTTTGGGATCGATGTTAAGGCTGTGCTTGATCAGGTTCCTTGGCACTCCTGACATATCTGTAGGTTTCCACGCAAAGATGTCGCGGTTGGCTTGCAGAATCCTGACGAGCTCGCCTTCTTATTTCGGGGTTAAGCCGGTCCCGATCTTGGAGGTCTTCAACTGGTCTCCTTCCAGTAGTGGTGCATCCTTGGTCACCATATCTTTAGAGATAGCCGCCTTGTGTGGTCCGAGTTCCTTGCTGGAGATCTCGTACTCTGACTGCTTCAGCTTCTGAGCTGCTGCGAAGATCTGGGCCATGGCGTTGGGTACCTGAGTGGTAGCCGCAAACTCCACAGCCTCTCTGTCGCAGTTGTATGATCGTCGCAAGTCGCCGTGGATAGAGATAACGCCTCTGGGTCCTGGCATCTTGTGGACGAGGTAGACATAGTGTGGTATGGCCATGAACTTGGCCAAAGCTGGACGTCCGAGGATCGCTTGATATGAAGTCTCGAAGTCCGCCACCTCGAACTTGATGTATTCCGTCCTGTAGTTCTCCTGCATGCCGAATGTGACTGGTAATGTGACTTGACTGAGGGGAAGACTGCCATTACCAGGGATAATGCCGTAGAACGGGGAATCGGTGGGAGTCAACATTTTTTCAATGTCGAGTCCCATCCTCTTCAGGGTGCCATAGAATAGCACATTCAGCCCTGCCCCGCCGTCGATGAGCACCTTGGTGAGTTGTGATCCTGCCACCGTGGGTTCCAAGACGAGTGGTAATTGCCCTGGTTCGTCGTAGCTGTTCCACTGATCTGCCCTGGAGAAGGTAATTGGAACCTCCGAGTACTTTAGGTATCTGGGGACGGCTGGCTCAATTGCCATTATGTGCCGTAGAGCGAGCTTATGCTTCCTCCAAGTGGGGAAACCATAGTCGCCCCCCATGATGACCATGAGTACATTCTTGGGCTTCTGGAACTTGTTCGTCTGGTCCTCCTCGTCTTCGTCATCTTCGTCGTCGGTCTTTTCCTTGTTCTTGGCTTCAGGATCGAGTGGTTCCCTTGCCATCTTCTTCTTGGCCTTGTTCTCTCGATCCTTCTCGGCGTATATGCGTTGGAGATCATAGCATTGGCCCATGGTGTGCTTATGCTTTGGGTGCATTGGACACGGCCTGTCCATGATCTTCTCAACGTCGCTCTTGCCAGGGTAGTTCTTCTTTTGGCTTTGCATGCCAGTCTCCAGAGTTGCGACTGTGTCATCTGGCTTGCGCTTGTTGTTCTGGGAGCCCTGCTGGCCATATTTCTCGAGGTCGCGGTCTTCTTGCTCGGACCACGTCTCGACTTGGTCACGCAGGGCGTCCAGAGTGCTTGGTCGATGCAGGCCAAATTGCCTGTCAAAGAACCTGTTGGTGATGCCGTTCTGGAACAAGTCGATGCAGTCGCGGTCAGAAACGTCCACCACCAGAGTCTTGATTTCCATGAAGCGGCGCATGTAGTCGCGCGCGCTTTCTCCTTTGTGCTGCTTGCACATGGCGAGATCGTGTCGAGTCTTGGGGTGACTATATGTGCCTTGGAAATTTGACACGAAGATCTTCTTCAGGCGTCCCCAGGAGTCGATGGAGCATCGTGGCAGGTTTTCAAACCATGTGAGTGGAGCGGGCTCGAGTGCCATTGGAAAGTATCTGCACTTGATGGCAGTGTTGCCACCCGCGCACTCGATAGCCGTAGAGTAGATGCGCAACCACGACTCAGGGGAGGTCTTGCCGTCGTACTTCTCGAAGCCGACTGGTTTGAATGGTTGTGGGTAAACCGCCATCCGGATGTCCTTGGAGAACATTGGGTACTCGTCGTCTTCCTCCTTGTATCCTCGGGCTTCATCACGCCTCTTGGATTCAAGGATGGAGCGCGCGTCGCGGTTGATACTGTGTGCCGGCCCGTGGGATGATGTAGCAGCGTCGTTGCGATGAGTGCGTCCGCCTTGTTGACGATCATCTTCTGGTCGGTGTGGGGGTGCGCCTTCTGCGCGGTTGGCTTCTCCCAGTCGGCTGGGGTTTGGGGGGCGATGCTTGTCGTGTTGGGCTTGTCGTCCGCTGCTCTCGACTTCTTCGCGGCGCGATGGTGCGGCGGCAATGGCCTTGTCGAGAGTGCGGATCATGTCGTTGATCCTTTCGAGTGCAGCTGCCGTCTCTGGGGTTCTTGGCAGACTGCGGATGTGTTAGGCAATCTCCATGGCGTTAGCCATAGGAGAGTCGTAGCGTGCCACTCGCGCGAACTCTTGAGCGAGGTTGCGCCTGGCCATGCCGCGATTGAGAGCGTTTAGGCGGCGCTGAGCCCTCTTGTTGTTCCAGATTTCTCTGTCCGTGGCTGCTTGAGTGGATTCGCCAGCGGGTGCGTCTTCATTTGCAGAGATATCTCCTTCTAGCTCAAAAGTATAGCGCGGGTCGTTGTCGACGTCGCCAGCTGCTGCTGCGCCAGCCATGAAGACTTGTCGATTGGGCTCGACAGAGTCGCTGGAGCTTGGGGTGATGAGCTCTGTAGAGCTTTCCTCTTCTGGCAGCAGCGGTGTGCCGTACTGGAATGGCAGGTCGTCAGTAGCTTCAGGCCCAAAGAGTACAAAGATCTGGCGGGACTCGTAGATGTCCCGTGGGATCCTGTCTCTTTGGTACTCCGATCTTCCTTCAGTCGTGGCGTAGATCATGAGGTCGTGTTCGCCATCGTCTTGTAGTATCTCCTCGTACGAGTCCGAGTGGCATTCGGGGACCGCTTGGCTCAGAGAGTTGGCGTGTCCTGCCATGACTCGGACTGGGACGTCCCGCTTCGAGTCCATGATGGACTCGAACTAGCTCCGTAACGCCTCACAGTATGCGTGGGTCGAATTACGGAGTCCAAACGGGAATTGGGGTGGGAGGGTTGTTTTGATCTCCGTAGTCGTGATCGACTCGTCCGAGTCCGAGTGGCATTCGGGGACCGCTTGGCTCAGAGAGTTGGCGTGTCCTGCCATGACTCGGACTGGGACGTCCCGCTTCGAGTCTTTGACGGACTCGAACTGGATCCGTAACGCCTCACAATATGCGTGGGTCGAATTACGGAGTCCAAATGGGAATTGGGGTGGGAGGGATGTTTGCTTCTCTGTAGTCGTGATCGACTTGGACTCTTGCCCGCGGATGAGGTCCGCGAGTGTGATCTCACCAAGTTGTTCGGTCAAATCTTCCATGATGGGCGCTTGCTCCTGCTTCAACTCGACAGGTGTCTCGAAGTAGCTGTAGAAGCCACCCGAGCCGTCGGTGACGTAGAACCACGAGCCAAAGTGGAACGTTGTGCCCTCCTGAGGCGCTTCAGCTTGAATGTAGGTCACCATTGCGTTCTCCACGGGATCTTCGAGGAAAACCCCTACCTGGCGCGCCAGATGTCGGTGTTCTACCGTCGATCCTACCGAGGGGTATCCCGAGGTAGTAGAGTTTCAGGTGGGTTTCGCCGAGATCAGGAATGCAAGGGCAGAGAGACTCAGGATTTAGACAGGCTCGGGCCGCTTAGAAGGCGTAATACCCTACGTCCTGTGTGGTGATTGGTATTGATTGTATGTCTTCTCTGTTGAGAGACTTCGGTTCCTCTTGAGAGGGTCCCTGCCCAGCCTTATATACACGGTGGGCAGGGTTACAAGGTTGGTTTCGAGTTGAATCCTAACCAATTACTACTCGGAGAGTGCTTTTCAAGGCAATCCGAGTAGTTTACAAGTCATACGACTAGTTTCCATAACGAGAAGTGTCTTTGCAGTACTCTACTCGTGTTCTTCACGCCTGGTACGACTCTGTCTGGAGACAATCCATGCGTCCCTGTGGGCCCATGGTCGTACCTCCAACAGAGATCGCGGAAATTGTACTTCTGGGAAATTCTCCTCAGCATTTCGACACCCTCGGGCGCAACACCAGAAGATGAAGGCCATGACCTCGGAAGATTCTCGAGAGGCAAACAAGCCAACGGATAATTGCCTTCTTTATCTTTATCAACCTCATGATAAACCCATGTAGTCCACCAGTTCTTCGGCCACTTATTCTGATATGCCATGACAGGAGCAAGAACATGAGGCTTGTACGTAAAGTTAAGAAAGGCAAACTGACACTCCTTCTCAATATCACCTTTTGTAGGATGGGTGTGAAGCTGAGTTTTCGTCTGCTTGTGCACCTTGTGAGAATACAGAAATCCCTCCACAGTCGGCTCAATCTTCGTGGTCTTGCAAACCTACATTATATATTCAAACGCATGAAGGAATTCAGTGTAAGCTGGTGCAAATAGACACCGCAGTGCTTCAGGATATCCACAACAATTGGATCCGGCGGAAACTGAAGCCCAAAAATAAAATGATCCCGATAGGTAACAACCTCATTAACTTTCGGTGATGGCTTCGTCTTGTCCTCTTCGGCAGCCCTAGATTTACCGGGTGTGATCATCTTCGAAGCCTCCAACGACGCTATATCATCTTCCTTACGAGTACTGAACCCGAACATAAGCGTGGGCAGTTTCGAGACAACTTTCTCAGATTCGAGGACCCCCTCGTCATCGGCCCTCTTCCTTTTCAGAGCCATTAGGTTTAGGGAAACAACGGAATCTAGAAGAATGGTGAAATTTAAGTATGAAGAAAACAGAACAAGGAAAAGAAAGAAAAATAGTGAAGCTAAACTCGAAACTAACCTCCAGATCGAATCCGCAAAACCTTCGGAGCTCCTTGAAACTAGACGCAAAACAAGAAGAGATGTGACCTAATAGGAGAGGTGTTCGTCCCTTATATAGCCATCCAAGCGTAACTGGGCCCCGTAGACAGCCTAAATGGGACAGAACACAGCCTAGGTGGGGGAGGCGTTTCGGGAAGTCTACTCTCTCTCCTCGACATTTCGTTACACGGTATCAAGTTGACAGCGCGGGCCGCCACGTGGATTAGGTTTCGCGAGGGGGGTCGGCGTCCCTCACTGCCGAGGGGCTACTGTTGGGGGAGAGACTTCGGAAAGCCACCCTCCCCCATCATTTTCAGCTTTGCCTTTGGGTTCTGGCCAGCCCTACTTCACCGTACTTGCGTTTTCAGGGGAATGGAGCAAACAGAAGGAGGGTGGTGAACAAGAAGACCCCCATTCCAGGCGACAGAATCCGAGGCCCTCCTCGGATTCGAATCAAGGACGCCTATGGATGACGGAACGCCAAAAAAGAGAAGGACAAAAGCATCCTCTGAAAAGTGAACCGAGGGTGACCTCAGTTTTTGAGGTGGAGCCCACAGCGGCGAAAAGGCGTCAAGGTGAGATCGGAACCCGACGTTGCCCTCGGGTTCCCGGTGGGCCCGACATCGGTGAAAGCGGGACCACGCAGTGTAAAGTCTGTAACGCCCTGAAATATTTGGAGAATCTAGTCGTTGGGTTGGACAGAATTGTAATTGTACACAGAGTCGGTACGCCTTCCTATAAATAGAGAAGGCTTTGTAACGGAACGGGAAGAGGATGAATGAATGAAAAATTACTTCCTTGCTTCAGAGCTTTGTTTTTGTGAGTCGAGTACATTTCCGAAGGGCACGCATGCTCCTTCTACCGCCCTTCGGATTCCATTTCGAGTTGTTGGTGGTGGAGTCCATTATGGGGCCGTCCTACACCCAACAGCGTCGCCGACGATCTCAAGCAATCGACTGGCTTCCAGCTCGCGCCCCTGCTGACTTCAACAACTCGACATGTGTGACAACCCAGAGCTTAATAGGATTGATAGAATACTCATAACAACAAGTTGCAACTTGTGTTTCGGAAGCTCATCTCGAAATAACTTCGGGGTTAAGCATGCTTGGCCTGGAGCAATTTAGGGATGGGTGACCGACCACAAAGTCCTTCCCGCGTGCGCATGAGTGTGGACAAAGTGCACAAAAAAAGACGTTTGTTGGTCTATGGGGTAAGCGGGATCAGCCTCAGGGAGGCGTGACGTTACATTTGGTATCAGAGCCGAATCTCACGGTTTCAAGGGCGCATGGGTCGCAGTTGCACACGCATAGTGCGCATGACTGGTGTGAGCCTAGAGTGGTCACATAGTATGGCACATACGCTGGCACTGGGCACATGGACGTGGCCAGAGGGGACGTTCCTGGCCTAGGGTTGACCGACGAGGGCGTCGGTCTTCTAAGGGCGTGAAATTGTGACAACCTAGATATTAATAGGATTGATAGGATACTCATACCAACAAGTTGCAACTTCTTTTCCGGAAACTCATCTCGAAAGAACTTCGGGGTTAAGCGTGCTTGGCCGGAGCAATTTAGGGATGGATGACCGACCGAGAAGTCATTCCCGGGTGCGCATAAGTGAGGACAAAGTGCGCAAAAATGACGTGTGTTGGTATGTGAGGGAATTCTAGAGGTCCTAGAGAGCTGCCAGGTGTAAGCGGGCCTGGCCTCGGGGAGGCGGGACGTTACAACATGGTCCCAGCTCGCGGCTCCAGCTCGTGCCGTCGCGCTACTGCTCACCGACCTCAACAACTCGCGTGAGAGCTACAACTTCGACTCGTGCAGTAGCACTGTCACGCTACCTCGTCAATGACAACTCCGGCTCGGACACCGTCGACGTCGACTACTTCGGCCTGCGCCGCCAACGTACTGGCGTCAACCTCAACTACTTCAGCTCGTGCCGCGATACTGTTGCACGTCAACATCAACAATTTGTGCTTCCCAACTCGGCGAACGACTACTTCGACTACTCGATTTGTCTTGAAACCACTCAAGAGCGGGTTGTGCACATTCAATAACTGGTCGGAATCAACTTCGGCTAGTCGCTTTCATCGACAAACGGTGAAGAACCAAGCTAAGTTACTTGGCCCAATCATTTTTTGTGGTGCAATTTGCGCTCTCGCCGATTGCTTTACGCGTCCACTTTCTTTGCGCTGCAATTTGTTGTTTCCTCTTAATGGTCGATAATTTATTAGGGTAGTGTGCCTCAGTCGTGCATCTCATGTCCATGAGCTCCTTGGCCTAGATGTCTAAATGACAGGTTAACTACTCGGGAGTTACATGGCTTAGAAGGGTTCAACACCGCATTTCTTTTTTCGCTGGTTTTTCTTAAAGGTTGATAATCTACTCGAGTGGCGTGCCTCAATCGTGCATCTCGTGTCCATGAGTTCCTTGGCCTAAATGTCTAAACGACAGGCTAACTACCTGGGAGTTACATGGCCTAAAATAAGCACCTTAATAGCACCTCAATACTGCCTTAAATTGGCAAATTATTCTCTAAATGAATATAATTTTGGAATATTGAATATTTCATATTATACTACATAAAGTTTTCATTGTCTTTTTGCAGGTGATAATTCTCTAGACCACGAAGCTATGCCATCGCATCTCAGGCAGCTCCTATGCTCAGGGGTTGGACACCAACTGCAACTCCGTCCGCCATTTGACGCACCTAGTTAACTTCCCTCCGGCGTTTTCAAGTCGCTAAATACCAATAGTGGGGATACAGACACATTGGCACCTGACTCCTAGTTTGGGGGAGATGGTAGCTAACAAGTCGACCACGACTGTGGCAGAACCGCTCAAATTAATCCGGGTTAAGTGTGCTAAACATCGCATTAAACGCGATCAGACACTTAAATCGAATTAAGGTGACAGTCTATCGGGTCAAGCTCGATGCAACCACGAACAGTTACCTCGATCGAAACGAGTCATGCAAATACTCACACAAAGGTGAGTCCCAAAGATTACAACAATCCACAAATTATTAAGTAGGTCTCATTGATGTACTTTATTACAAACCAAGTTCTTGCATAAAGTAAAGAGTTCATAGTTCAAACTGCAGCGGAAAGTAAATGATTTATTGAACGATGGCAATTTCATGTGAAGTCGTCATGATATCACTCAGAAGCATCTTCGTCCCAGACAACGGTCCAACCCGGAGGAAGGGTGGTTGGCCAAGTAAGACCTGCAACCATCTCCTCGAGAGCACTACCTGAAAAGAATTCAACAAGTAAGGCTGAGTATACTAATACTCAGAAAGACTTATCCGACGGGTGAAAACTACATGACCGACTCCTAGACATGAGAGGCTTTTTGGCTGGAGGGTTTGTTTTGCCAAATATCGACTAAGAGTGGATCCTTACTTTCAATATTTGTAGCATCAAGTTCTAGTGGTAGTTAACCATTCTAGGTAAGCAACTATTCTAAACAAGCATGTTATGAAAGCAATTAGGCAAGCAGAAAGTTTATCATCACCGTTGTCATGTTCCACTTTCTTACTCAATGCGGCACAGTGGTCAAGTAGTCTCATTAGCTGCGAGAAACAGATAGTCCAAACCAAATTTCTTAACCTTGCAAGGTGGACCTAAGCACACGGATAGTCGCACTCGGCCAATGGCGAGCGCTACCAGGTAGTTCCCATTCAATCCTCAGGTTGCGTCCGGAGCCAAACTCCCCCTGGAATACGAGGTCTAAGGCCGTCCAAACCGAACATTTATGCCCCTCGTACCCACATGTTCGAGGCATGGGGAAAAAGTTTCTGAAAGGAGAGTCGTTCCTATACGAAATGTAATGCATAAAAGATTGATTTTATATCGAGTATCGTGTTTCACATGATAAACCCGGGGTGTATTGATTTGCACATTCACCTGGACAAACTTTGTCTGACCCCCTTTCTTAAATTACATTTGTATTTTCTCATACAAAAACTAGGGTTTGTTATGATGATTGTGTACACATCTAAGATTATTTAACTTGATTTCATGCCAAAGCTAGGGTGGATGAGGTGATGTGTTTAATTTATTTAAATATTTTAAAGAGGCAACTTACCTTTAATTAGCCATTTTAAGCAATGCAACTTCAACAATTTATTCTGGCATATTGGCACATGATTTTAATGTGAGAAAATTACAGTATGCTCTTTGTATAACATTAGATTTACTGACCAAAAACCAACTCAAAAAGATCTACACATCAACAATGATAAATCAAACAAGCTTAGCACACTAGCATCAAGATTAAATCCTATAAAATCACTCTAACAGAAATTGATCCTTAGCAAATTACCAGAGCCTACACTAGTGTAAACTAGTTCACATGCCAAAGGATAGCTTGAAAAGGTCAAAGGATCTTGTTGTTCTAATTTACTTGATTTAAACAAGTAGCATTTAAAAGAGCAAGTTAGTCAGGTTAAACTAAGCTCTACTATTTACCAGAGATACACCAGACAACTATTGAGCTACTGCAAAAAGATTGGGTTCAGTTGCTTAGCATATTAATTTAAACAATTCAATGGTCATTTGCTGCGCACCGATACAAATTAATTCATAACTCAAAAACTATCCAACTTTTTACAGCAAGCTTAACATTACACACAGAGAAACATATCCAAAATGCAGCACAAACAAAGCTGCAGATTGCAAACTGTGCACAATTTCATATTTGAACAGATTTGAACATAGTTTGAAAACTAAGCACAAAACACCTATACATGCTTTCTATAAAAGGTAGAACTAATCATAGAAATTTCAAGAAAATTAAGTTTGCATTTCTACGATTTTTTTGTGATTTTTAATCGAATTTACAAGTTGGCAGATTTGACTCAAAAGCTGAAACTCGACCTTTACAGATAGGTCCTCGGAATGTTGCAGAAAGGACCCTAAAACTAAAACTACGATTGCAATGTGTTCCCTAGGCGCACCGGTGGTGCTTCGGCCACGATTCCGGTGAGGGGCGGCTGGGATTGGGCCGGGGAAGGGCACGGGCATGACTAGGGGCTTACCAACGACCTGTGTTGTGTAGAGGTCGGGGTTGTAGAGGGGCGGGAGAGAGCTCGCCACGGAGCAATGGCGGCGGCACAGCTACTGCTTCTTCTCCGGCTACGGTGGCGGCGGAGAGGCTTGGCTGTGGGCTCGTGCAGGTGAAGGGGCAGTGGTGGAGCACGTTCTCGTGCTTGGGTGCCTACTGGGAGGGGCGAACGGGGTGGATCGCCGGCAGCCTGGCGACGGAACGGCAAGCAGGGAGGGGCGACGATGGAGCTCGAGCTTTGGGGTTTATATAGGCGGCCGAGGGAGGAAGGAGGCTTAGGGTGCACGGTTTCATCCCTTGCTGTCCAAGGTGGCAGTCAGAGGCGTGGGAGCAAGGAGTGGCGGCGGCGGATGGCCGGCGTGCACGTGGCGTAAGCAGTTAGGCGGCGTGTGTCGACGGCGGCTGCTTGTGCGTCTAGGGCAGCCGGTCAGGAGCGTGACGTGGGGAGGAAGGGAGCGCGGGGGGGGGGAGGGGGGAAGGGGTTGGGCAGGGCTCTGGCGACGGGTGGACAGCGGGTCGACGGTGGCTACGTGGTGCGCGTGGGAGGAAGCCGGTCAGGAGGGTGTCGGGCATCCTAGGCGTGCGTACCAGGTACGGGACGCCGTGTGGCAGCGACGAGCGTGGCGCGCTCGTGGCTGTCAGGACTCTGGTCTTGGACGTCGTCGAGGCGGGCATTTCGTCGAGCACTTGCCGAGCGTCTATTATAGTACCTATATCTCCAAAACTTTGAACTGCACTCAAAAACCTCCAAATACGAAAGTCGTGTCCCTCAGTGCCCTCTACTACTTTTGTAAAGAGCGACCATATGAAAACTGCTTGGTTTGGGCTGGAGCGCGCGACGAAGACAGCGTGAACTTTGGTGGCAGCCTGGGTGAACTTCTGGGGTTTGACTTGCTTTGACTGAGTTTTTAGGCATGATACAATCAAAATCTCATCGAGCTCCAATTGACAAAGTCGTGGCCCATGAATATGTGAACAACTTTTTCATGATTTCTTAAGTGAAAATTCAAATTTGAACCACGCCAACCGAGAAAGGTCAAAAGTTCACCGAGTTGCAAAAGGGATTTCATTCGATTTGACTTGACTGTCTTCCCATGCAAATTTAAAATACTTATGGTGTGAATAGTTGATGGAGAACATGACCAAAGGCAAGTCCAAACATCAGAGATTCAAGTTAGGGCAAAGTTCATGAAATGTTGTACACAAAAGTTCAAATGACAAGGCTTAACTTCTGAGAAAAACTTCACCTTGCAGACTCAGAAAAATTTCCAAGTGTAGGATGGAAAACAGGTTGACCTGCTGTTTGACCATGATTTAGAGCATATTCCAATCAAAATTTTGAAAACCACCAATGGACAAAGTTGTTCCTTATAAAATTTGTGACAACATTCATATTGACAGATTTTCAAGTTATTAAGTGCAATTTTGAATTTAAATTAATTCAAGCTCTAAAGGTTCGGTGCACGGAATTTAAATCGTTATTTCATGTGTTGACTTTGGTCATGACCACAAGTTTAACCGTCCTTATAGCATTACTGAGGTGATTAGACATCAGAGATGTCACAACGACCTCCTGTGTCGGGTATGGAACCCCGGGTAACCGTAAGGAAGGAAGAAGTCTGTAAGTCTACTAAAGCTAGTACTCTACTCTTTAATCCTACTTGGAATAAGACTTTGTAAACCGACTAGTTCCCCGCCCCCTAGAGTATATAAAGGAGGGCAGGGGTGCCTAGATCGGCAGATTCATAGACAAAGAATAGATACATGTTCATACAATCCAACACCAATTGGAGATTCAACAAGTCCTATTGATCCATACTTAAGATCGATATGACCACCTTGTACTCATATTTACACTACGTAATACAATATCAGCAACACGACGTATGGTATTATGCCTAGTTGACGGTCTGAACCTGTATAAATCTCTACGTCAAAAGGTTGTGTTGACGGTCAAAATTGGCACTTGTTGAGTCTGGCTAGGCAAGACCAGTCTAACCTTTATTCAAAGGCGGTTAGACCGGTATGGCCCTGTAGCCGGCTCGACAAGGCAAGGGCGGTTGAACCGCTATCCAGGGGCGGTTCGACCGGCTTTATGCCGAGTCCGAGTAGTTTTAGGGAATTCATGTTGATTACGAATCCTCCAGAGATTTTCCTTCCGGGACAAGACCTTCCCACCCTATAAATATAAATGGTCGTGGCCGATTGAGTTCTAACACAACCAATCGAACATTTATCTTTTACTTTTATCTCTCAAACCCTAGCTTTTCCAATCTCGTGCTGTTCTTCCTTCATCTCTACGGCGATTGAAGGCGTTCTGAGTGGCCTGCCGATCTCAGAACAACCCTACGTGCGCTAGCTCCGTAGGGGTCCCTCCCGAGCCGGCGTTCTTAGGCTTTTCGCACTTCTCAGCCAAGACCGGTCAGACCGCCCTTTCAGGCCGGTTGGACCACCCTTGACAAAGTCATTGCGAGGTGATTGTTTCTACGCGTGAACTAGCGCAATTCGGTGTGTTGACCATAATTTGCGTCAACACATTTTTGGCGACTCCGCTGGGGAATTTAGAAGGTCTGGTTAGATTAAAACCGGCCAATCTATCCTTGGTATGCCAGGTGCTTGGACTGAGATTGATCAAGACAACATCGTGATGGCATCCATTGAGGATCTCAATGAGGAGGAGCAGAGGAACTATGTCGCGCTTCAAGAGTATATCAAGCAACAGTTCCTTGTAGGCATCAAGAAAGACCGACATGACATGATCTCAAGAGAAGGAGAATTCAAGATGCCTTCGATCAAGATAAGTAACAATAAGGTTGAGGTACTTAACACTGTAAGTGAACCTTCCTCTGATTTAACTGTTGTTAATCTGAGAATTGAAAACATGCGTAAAAGTCAGCAAGTGATGTTTGATGTCATTCAAAATCGTTTTACTGCTATGGAGAAGGGTAAAAGTTTTAATGTTTCTTTAGATAATAATACCACTATTCCTCAATCTGATTTACATGAGACTAGTTTGTCGGGTGCGCCAAGTGCTACTGCAGAAACTATATATGGCATGCCGGCTAACTTTTATTCAGGGCAAATGACTCCACCAAAAAGAGTTTTTAAGCCGACTTCACGAGGACCGGTCCAACCGCCCTTTGCAGCCGGTTCGACCGCCCCTGTCAGTCAGGCTGGGCAGCTTGCACTTACCCCTGAACAACCAACACCGCTTGCTATTATTCCTAATAAAAATCCTGTTAGCAATGCGAATCATGCATATACTACAATAGCACACACATCACCACCCTTGCCAAAAACTAGAACTTCTTCTTATGGTGTGCCTAATGATGTGTTTGATGATTTACATCATATGCAAAATCCTGGTTCGTCTCATGTGAATAATATGAATGCTTTATCTATCATGCAGTATCGACCAACTTTTGATAGTGAATTTGCTAGGATTAAAGAAGAGTTGGCCGGTATTATGAAAAACAAGCTCGGAATTGATATGGGTACTACTAGGTTATATCAAAAACCTTATAAAGCCGAGTTTGATCATGTTCCCTATCCTCAAGGTTGGCACGTCCCTGATTTTGTTAAATTTAGTGGAGAGGATAGTCGTACAACTTGGGAGCACATAAGTCAGTATATTGCTCAATTGGGTGAAGCAGGTTTTTATAAATCTTTAAGAGTTCGCTTGTTTTCATTATCTTTGACTGGAAGTGCTTTTGCCTGGTTTTCTTCATTAGCTCTTGGTTCTATTGATTCCTGGGATCAATTAGAAAATAAATTTCATGATCACTTCTTTAGTGGGGGCTATGAGTGCAAATTGACAGATTTAACATCGGTTAAGCAAGGGAAAGAAGAGTCGGTAGCCGACTACTTTAAACGCTTTAAAGAAATTAAAAACCGTTGTTTTAATTTGAAGGACCGAATCGGCGACCAGAGAGGGGGGGAGTGAATGGGAGCCGATAAAAATTCTTTCCAACCAATCCGGCTATTCTCCCAAATCAACTCCAACGCCTCCGAAAGCGATCTTGCCAAGATCACGTAGCCACTGTCAAGCTACTGACCCTAGGAGCAAGAAACACGCAGCGGAACTCGAATCGATCGAAACGAACACAAAACGAACCGAAACGAGGCAAAACCTTCTCTACCCAGCCAGGGGCGGTTTAACCTCCCTAGGGGCGGTTTAACCGCCTAGGGGGGGCGGTTTAACCTCCTGGGGGCGGTCAAACTGGGAGCTCTCGGGAAAAAGTCAACTCGTGAGTCGATCTCCCAAACGGCTTGAGCTCTTGAGACGAAACTTTGGGGAGATGATGTACACCTTCAGTGGAGTATATTCCCCAAAAATCTCGGCCTCAAACACACTAGAACTCCCGGAATCTCAGATCTCGTGAAGAACACTTCCAACCCGAGTTCATCCAAAAATCCCCAAATCCGAAGCGATTCTTTGCGTTTTGAGGGGGCAAATCACCAGGAAAAGAGTGTCCACGACCTCATGTGTGAATCCCCCAAACAAACACGCAAGGAAACGACCTCAAACACAAGGAATCGAAAATCTCCCAAAGGGGCCAAAAAGAGCCACGGGATGAACAACGAAATCACACAAAGAGGGATACAAGAAAGCCAAATCTTCCATACATCACGAGGTCAACTTCTTTACAAAGAGGCTAGCTATCCTCCCTTCATCCAACCCTCTCAAAGATTTCTCCGGTGAAGCACTTGGCTAGCCTATGGAAAACTAGAAAGAAAAACTAAAGGAAAATAGTTCAAGTGCAAGGGAAATAAAACTAGACTACTTAGATGACAGCCACCAACCCCTAGGGGGTCTATTATATAGTCCAAGTGGTGCTGCTCTAAAGACTAAACTACCCCTAAGTGATACATACCCCTCAGGGACAAATTTGACATTTGACTCGTAGATTTTTCCGGCTGGGACACCTTCCACCGCAAGCTAGCTTCCCTCCGACGCAAGCCTTGCGGTCACGCCGCGTGTCCTCCGGATCGAAGCTCCTCGACGCCGATTTTGGGCCGGCCCAGAGGGAGGCGGTTAAACCGCCCCTGGGTGGCGGTTAAACCGCCCCTGGCTGGTCACCTCAGCCCAGCTGCCCAAACTTCACCTCGTCGAGTCCTCGGCCTTGGTTTTGAGGCCCAAACCAAGAGAAACCGTCCACCGATGATTTTGTGGCCAAATCACCAAACCCCACGCGCAAACTTCGGTTGTTAGCTGCTACCTTGCGCCGGCTTCACGTCCGCGTACGAGCTTCGGTTGTGAGCCTCTACCTCGCACCGGAACCACGTCCCCTTGCTCGTTCTTGCCAGCATGTGAACCGCACTTGATCCATCGGCCACCGGGTCCCTCGAACCAAGCCTACTTGTCTCTCCGCTCCTCGGAGGCCGCCATGGCTAAGACCTTTCGCTCCTGTTCTTCACCTGCACCAATGCAACCAAGCCGCATTCTACACCTGCAATACTTGAGCCAAGGGAAACGTCAATCCACACCACGTTGTCAATCACTCATCACACCAGGAAGCGACCATCCACCGGTCCTCGGACACACTGGGTCCTCAATCTCCCCCTTGATGAGTGCATTGACAACACACACATAGTAACCAATTGATATGAAGAAAATATAAAAGAAATAGAAAACAAGACTCAAACAAGTGACTAAAAGCAAGAACAAAGTCACTCTGCAAGAGAAAGCTCCAGAAACGCCGACCCTTCAAGAAGAAGCGAAAGGGCTCAACACCATCGGCAAAAGAGCAAAAAACACAAAGCACAAGTCACAAATCTCCAAATCACTTTTCAGGATACTCAAAGCACTCCCCCTACAAATATGCAACTCCCCCTGAACAAGTGAACTTGTGCGTACGAAAAAGACTCGAAATGGCTCAAAACTTCACAAAACTTGTGCACACAGCACAGGGGCGGTTAAACCGCCCAGGGGGGGCGGTTAAACCGCCCCTGGCAGATGACCAAATTCAAAAGTGCAAAACTCGCACAAAAATCTCAGAAAAATTACATTTCGATCTCAAAAGCTTTCAATAACATCCAGCAATGTTTTTCCTTCAGAAACCCATCAGAAACTTCACAAATTCTCCCCAAGCAACTTTGCCATAAACTTTTCACAATCTCACAAAAATTCTCCCCCTTGGCCAAAGCTTCATAAATCTAGCAATTTCTCCCCCAAAAGCAATCCATAAAACCAAGCAATTTCTCCCCCTTGTTGACAATGCACAAATCAAGGCGAAAGACCAAGACATGCAACTACAAGCTTCTCAAATATACAATGAGCACTACAAAATGCCACTAATTAGAGAGAAGGTAAACTAGATGGTACACAAGGCATTGCCATCAAGGTAAAGACATATAGCTCATCGACAAAGCCAAGGTCAAATTTGTTGAGTTTTTATCAAAAAGGGATCACCACATGAGCAAAAACCTAAACATGAATCATTCAAGCATACATAAACATCATCTTATCAAAATCATGAAAGGACAAGTGTTCTCAACAAAAGATCATTACAAACACCCAAATTCTATCTCATGTCATGTCAAAGCACGGAGCCATGTGTTCACTTCTCATGGGAGACTTCTCCGGCAAACAACATGCAACCGCTTAGCACCCATGTGTGCAAGTGTGTGCAATGGTGAAAGCATAGAGACATGAGCAAATTTTTCTTCAAATTCATCTTTTCTCATTTTACTTCTTTGAAGCATAGACATCTCATTTTTCAAGTTTTTCAAATTAAGCATGGTACATGAAATGTCTTTGCGACAAAAAGAAGCTTATGCTGCCTCCACAAGATAAAGCATGGGCTAAACATTCATAATGACAAAGTCTTTGACCCAATTGAAAAGAACAACATCTCCTAGCATGATCTAGACAAGATATAGCCATCTCAGCTCAAACAAGACATGCAAGGCATTTACTCATGGGTGAAAAGAGTTTAAGTTCAGTTTGTGATTTTACTTTCAAAAGATGACTATCTCAACAAGATATATATCAAAACCATCAGGAGCAATAGCCAATCATCAATCCATAGCAAGCCTGCCTAAAATCTAAGAACTGGCAAGTTGTAGCAATCATTGCATATAGGAGAAGCTCATCCTGAGATATGATACAAATGCAGTATGATATATCACAAGATGCAAAATGCAAACTGTACATCAAGATACAAAGATGGAAAAGCAAATCAAAATACAATAGTATACAATATGCTACAAGAGAAGCCTCTGGTTTTGGGTAGAAACATGGGCAAGCTCAAACTCAATACACGAGCGCGATCAAAGCACAAATACAAAGCTCCCCCTGAAATGTACATCCAAAATATAATTTCAGGGTTCAAGTTCAAACCACAAGCTCCCCTTGGAATGTGCAATCCAAAATGCAAATTCAAGGTTCAAGTTCAAACATAAGCTCCCCCTGGAATGTGCAACTGAAATGCAAATCCAAGGTTCAGGTCAGCAAACTCACAAGCTCATGCAATCCAAAGGCCATAAGCAAGGTCCTCTCCTTTTCAAATCAACTTGAGAAAATTTTCTCCCTTAATTAAAGCCGAGCTCCCCCTCAACCAAAGATGCCTAGCAAAAGAAGACTAGGAAAAAGTGTACAAAAAGCAAATGGAAAGCTCCAAGACAGAGACAAAAGGAAGAGAAATCGAAAAGAAGGTAAATGCAACCCAAAGACAAAGGAACTAATCAAAAGATACCAACTAAAAGGATACCAGAAGAACAACATGCCATAAGCAATTTGAGTCATATGAGGAAACATGGCAAGGAGTTCATGTGAATCACACACTATCATACAAAGGTGACTAATCCACCAACATATATCACAAAGCTAGCATGACAAGATATACAAGAAGATCATACATGCTAACAAGAAATGTGGCTAGCCAACCATGGTATATACATATCCAACAACGAGAGCAAATATACAATATGCTACACAAAACATAAAAATCATGATACAGGCACAAAGCAAGCTAAATATACACAGATGAACACAAGAGTGTACAGGGGATATACTCACAATACATAGTGTACAAGGGCCACATCGGGGCCATCCAAAAAGATGTGGAGAACCATCAAACCTTGATCATGCAAAAGACCAAGAGTCACCAAGCTCATGTTCTCCATACCTCACACCTGCACAATCAAAAGAGAGAACGAGAACGAGCGAATGACTCGACACTGGGGTTAGCACAAAACGAGTCAAACCAGTGTCGGGCCATCTGCTCAAAAGAGGGGTTAGCAAAATCAACTCTACCGCGTGAAACCCTCTCGTCTCTCACCATCGGATCTCTAGCACCACGCGGGGGAAAACGTGCCCTAGACTCTCTCCTAGCCTCAAAGCTACGGTCGAACCTCCCTGAACCAAACTGACCGCGAAACGGAGGCCGCCTAGCAAACTCACGAACAACTGGAACACCACGACTAGCAACCACAGGAACTGTACGCACAAAGGCGTCGCCTCTCGGCCAGGGTGAACGAGACACAGGCACACTACGAGAAGAGTAGTACCTGTCCCTGTTCCCCACCTCCTTCTCTCTTCTCACCTCCCTCTTCTTCCTCCAACAGAACTCCTCAAGGTGTCCATCCCTTCCATAATGCTCACAATGGAAGCGGACTGGCTTTGGCTTTGGGGTTTCTCTCGGCTGTGCCCTCTCTCTCGGCTGGTAAACCCCACTCCTCACAAAGGTCACTCTCTTTTGGAAGTTGCTTGTCTTTGGGGGAAACTTGGGAGGATCTGGAGTGGTGTCAAGCTTGTTCAACAGGTGGTTGGGTTTAGGTGTGAAGTTGTTCTTTGGTGGAGTTTTCTCTGGTGGTGTTGGGGTACTTGTGGTGGAACTAGTTTGCTCTCTCTCTTTCTCACCACTACACTCACCAACTTTCTCAGAACCCAGACCACGACCATCAGCTCTCTTGAACCCAGCAATCAACATCTTAAGCTGTGGCTCGCGACCCGACAACCAACCCAAACATTGACGCAACTCATCATTTTCATCTTGCAAACGATCAACAGATTGTGCCAGCTCAACATTCCTCAAAGCAACAACATCGCAAGCCGAACAAGAGTTTGCAATAGGAGATTCCAATTGAGCTTCAAGCGAACTGATCATGGTACGAGATTCAAGCAACTGAGCATGTAAAACAGGACAAGAAGTACAAGCACCTAGCAAAGAAGGTCTAGACTTCAACTCAGCAATCTCAACCCTAGCATCTTCTAGATCATCTAGGCATGTCATGTGTTTGTCCTTAAGAGCTACCAAATCAGCAAGATGCACATCACAGAAAGAGCATTCAATCTCATCAGAAACAATAGGAGCATCTTTCAACACACCTATCTCAGCTCTAGCACTTGCCAACTCAGATTCAAGCTCAGCCACTTTCTTGCTAGACTCGCTAAGCACAGACTCAAAATCCATCGCCTTCTTTCCAGTCTCAGAAAGTAAGGCCTCAAGCTCAGCTATTCTTTCCTTTGACTCTCCTAGCAAGGACCTAAACTCTCTCTTCTCCTTGTTGGTCTTCCTAAGCACATCATCGCGATTATCGACCAACTGCTCTAATCTAGCAATCTCCTTACGCAAAGAGGTGGGATCAGTCAATACCTCATCCTCGGAGTCGGAGTCGGAGTCGTAGTCGGAGATGTTCTTGTTGTTGGAGCCGTGAGCCATGGTGCAGAAGTTCATAGCGACCCCAGAAAGCCCGTTGAAGTTGCGGTTCTTGTGCTTCTTCTCCTTGCGGTGGCCGCGGTCTTCTTCCTCGCTGCTTGAGCTTGACGAGGTGTCGGTGTTCTCCTCCTTGTTCTTGTGCTTGGAGTGGTGCTTGTCCTTGGAGCGGTGCTTGTGCTCATCTCGCGGGCGGTGCTTGTGTTTCTTGATTTCCTCGGGGCACTCGGCGATGAAGTGGCCCATCTTCCCGCATCTGTAGCACGTACTCCCGGCACGCCTCGAACCCTTGCGGTTCTGGTACATCCGCTCGAACCTCCTCGTGAGCAACGCGAGATCCTCCTCGCTCAGCACCTCATATTCTTCATCTGGAAGAGACACAAGAGAAGACAAAGCAAAGTGTCTGGAAGTGTTAGCCTGTCCATAACCAGAGCCACCGACTAGAGCCAGACTATGGGGATCAGTCGACTCTTAGCCTTGGCAAGAAACCGTCTATCAACCTCTGAAGATTTCAACTTCGAGAAAAGCTCATCAACTCTCAAGGTTTCATAGTTAGCCGACTCCATGATCGCCTCAACCTTGGCACCCCACACGGACCGATCAAGGGAAAGCAAGAGCTTCAAAGCTCTGTCATGATCCGTGTATGGGAGTGCGGCAATGTTGGCTTTCATGTTGTTGACTATGGCGGTAAAGCGCTGAAACATCGCATCGACCGACTCACCATCCAACTGCTCAAAGTTCTCGTACTCTCTACGATAAACCGAGAAAAGCCTAGCCTTAACATGACTATCACCACCATGGGCTACCTTGAGCTTTAGCCAGATCTGGCTAGCTAGGTCCTCGCCCAAAACTCTCTCAAACTCCTCAGCCGACAAAGCACGAAACAAGTAGTCGACAGCCCTAGCGTTGGCCTCGAATTTATCTCTTGCACCCTGGGCATCTAAGTTGGTAGGATTGACATAATTTTCATCTTCGGTCACATCCCACAACAACTTTCCTTTGCCTCGCAAGAAAGCGCCCATACGCGCAACCCAGTTCGGGTAGTTCTTCCCATCGAAGTGCGGAGGCCCGGAACCCCGATCTTGGTACGCCATCTTTGGATCTTAGACTGGTTAGAGTCGCAAAGACCCGTAACCGGCTCTGATACCAATTGAAGGACCGAATCGGCGACCAGAGAGGGGGGGAGTGAATGGGAGCCGATAAAAATTCTTTCCAACCAATCCGGCTATTCTCCCAAATCAACTCCAACGCCTCCGAAAGCGATCTTGCCAAGATCACGTAGCCACTGTCAAGCTACTGACCCTAGGAGCAAGAAACACGCAGCGGAACTCGAATCGATCGAAACGAACACAAAACGAACCGAAACGAGGCAAAACCTTCTCTACCCAGCCAGGGGCGGTTTAACCTCCCTAGGGGCGGTTTAACCGCCTAGGGGGGGCGGTTTAACCTCCTGGGGGCGGTCAAACTGGGAGCTCTCGGGAAAAAGTCAACTCGTGAGTCGATCTCCCAAACGGCTTGAGCTCTTGAGACGAAACTTTGGGGAGATGATGTACACCTTCAGTGGAGTATATTCCCCAAAAATCTCGGCCTCAAACACACTAGAACTCCCGGAATCTCAGATCTCGTGAAGAACACTTCCAACCCGAGTTCATCCAAAAATCCCCAAATCCGAAGCGATTCTTTGCGTTTTGAGGGGGCAAATCACCAGGAAAAGAGTGTCCACGACCTCATGTGTGAATCCCCCAAACAAACACGCAAGGAAACGACCTCAAACACAAGGAATCGAAAATCTCCCAAAGGGGCCAAAAAGAGCCACGGGATGAACAACGAAATCACACAAAGAGGGATACAAGAAAGCCAAATCTTCCATACATCACGAGGTCAACTTCTTTACAAAGAGGCTAGCTATCCTCCCTTCATCCAACCCTCTCAAAGATTTCTCCGGTGAAGCACTTGGCTAGCCTATGGAAAACTAGAAAGAAAAACTAAAGGAAAATAGTTCAAGTGCAAGGGAAATAAAACTAGACTACTTAGATACAGCCACCAACCCCTAGGGGGTCTATTATATAGTCCAAGTGGTGCTGCTCTAAAGACTAAACTACCCCTAAGTGATACATACCCCTCAGGGGCAAATTTGACATTTGACTCGTAGATTTTTCCGGCTGGGACACCTTCCACCGCAAGCTAGCTTCCCTCCGACGCAAGCCTTGCGGTCACGCCGCGTGTCCTCCGGATCGAAGCTCCTCGACGCCGATTTTGGGCCGGCCCAGAGGGAGGCGGTTAAACCGCCCCTGGGGGGCGGTTAAACCACCCCTGGCTGGTCACCTCAGCCCAGCTGCCCAAACTTCGCCTCGTCGAGTCCTCGGCCTTGGTTTTGAGGCCCAAACCAAGAGAAACCGTCCACCGATGATTTTGTGGCCAAATCACCAAACCCCGCGCGCAAACTTCGGTTGTTAGCCGCTACCTTGCGCCGGCTTCACGTCCGCGTACGAGCTTCGGTTGTGAGCCGCTACCTCGCACCGGAACCACGTCCCCTTGCTCGTTCTTGCCAGCATGTGAACCGCACTTGATCCATCGGCCACCGGGTCCCTCGAACCAAGCCTACTTGTCTCTCCGCTCCTCGGAGGCCGCCATGGCTAAGACCTTTCGCGCCTGTTCTTCACCTGCACCAATGCAACCAAGCCGCATTCTACACCTGCAATACTTGAGCCAAGGGAAACGTCAATCCACACCACGTTGTCAATCACTCATCACACCAGGAAGCGACCATCCACCGGTCCTCGGACACACTGGGTCCTCATAATTTGTCTTTGTCTGAGATTGATATTGCTGATCTTGCAGCTAAGGGGTTGAGATCATCTATTAAAGATAGGATAGATGGTCAAGAGTTTTATTCCCTTACTATGCTTTTGATTAAAGCAACTGCAATTGAAATGAAATTGGCTAAGGAGAAAGAAAGTTTTAAATCACGTTGGTCTAATATGCATGCTTTTGATTATGATTCCAATAATTCGACCGATGATGATAATGATGTTTATGTTGCTGAATTTGTGTGGCCTTCTAAATCTAAAACTTATTCATGTTCATGACTTAAGCCGGCTCACAAAGGTCGGCAAGAAGAAGTTAAATTTACTTTTGATGTTTCCAAATGTGATCGTATATTTGATGAGTTACTTAAAATAGGAAACCTCAAGATTTCACATACCATGCCACCAATGGAAGAGATGAGAAAACGTGCATATTGTAAGTTTCATAATTCTTTTACACATGCTACTAACGATTGCAATGTTTTCTGTCGGCAGATTCAGTCGGCCATTAATGAAGGACGACTGGCTCTACATGAGATGCAAGTTGACAAGTCACCTTTCCCTGTTAACACCATGGATCTGCAGTAGCCTAAAGTGTTAGTCCGGCCGCATCAGGCCAACTCAACAAAAGGGAAAAACGTGGTGATAGGTGAAGAGAATCCTCAAAATTTGAAAAGCAAAGAGGTGATCAGGGAAGTGATACATGAGAAGACACCTGATGGCAGGGATTCATTTAAAATCACTATCAAAACTTCAGCACCCAGGGGGCAAGGATCATCAACCAAGCAAAAATCGTCCAATCCTGCACAGGAAGGGGCGGTGCAACCGGGTTCGAGGGGCGGTCAGACCGGTCCTGCTGAAGTTACTGCTACACAGTCAGGGGCGGTTGAACCGGGTTCCAAGGGCGGTTCGACCGGTCCTACCAGAGGACGTCCACGTATGTTAAAACCTAAGCAACCAGAGGTGGGTACATGGAAGCTTAATCTGGAGAAAAATCAGAGGAAAGTTGAGAAGAAAGGACCTACTTTTGATCAACTTTTCGCCAAATACTCCAGTCAAAAGGCCGTCACGAGTGGTCGGCCGTTAAAAAAAAGGAGTAGGTCGCCAATGCAAAACAGACTAAATTTGCCACCAAGACCTGCTACCAGATTAAGAAGTGAGGTTCATGCTCTAGGAACATCAAAACAAGCTCCTAATATGCTATGGAATAATCCAGTGTCCGGTTTGCCGCAACTGACAATGGACCACAATGGAGTTATGTGGATGCCTTTTTACCCCATGAATCAGCAAGGTTTTAAGAAAGTTTGGGAGGAACCTAGGAAGCGTGTACATGACAGAATTTCACAACCTACGCATGACCGGCTGAGCTTCAGGCCGTCTGGTTAGGATCAGCGACACAGTGGCGGTCAGACCGGTTTCCAGGGGCGGTCTAACCGCTATGGGCAGAGGAGGTCATCATTTTTTGTTAAACAAGTTTATAGACCCAAGAAGCAAGAAGATGTTGTGTCAAAAGTTGTTGATCCAGAGAGAACCACGAGCAATGATGTGATCCAGATTGGTTGCAAGAAGGAGGATGCTAAAGACGGCGGCAAGAGGCCTATAGTTATTGAAAATGATGTTAATGTTTCTGCTAATCTGGATTCTAATAATGTTGATTCTGTCAACAAGAATTTCTTGCCTCAATGGTGTCCTCTAGGTTTGACTCATACACAAAGTACAAAGTTGCAAAGACTTCGTCAGAGACAATTAAAAGAGCAACAAAAGGAACACGAGGAGGAAAAATGGCGAGATGAACATTTCAACAAGTACAGACCTATGTTCTCGTAGAAGAAAGAATGGAAGGCGAAGATTGTTTCTCAGCCAGCAGAGGCGGTTGAACCGCTATTGAAGGCGGTTAGACCGGTTTTGCCAGGGGAGCCGGCAGGAGCGGTTGGACCGGTCCCTGGGGCGGTTGGACCGCTATTTCCCGAGCAGGTCGACGCTGGTAATGTTGTTCCTATTACTTCTGATCTTTCTGCTGAGAAGTTGACGTCGGTTTCTGAAGAAAAAGACGACGAACAACTTGTTTATTATAGTTCTTCTCCTGATCATATGAATCTTGATATTAATGTGATACATTTGTCATCGGATTATTACATCATTCCGGAGGAAGAGTTGGCTCATCTTGATTTTGGTCCCAGAGAAGCTATATTTCAGAAGCCAAAAGACAATGAAAATCATCTTAAGGCATTGTACATGAAGGGCCACATCAACGGGAAGCCTATATCTCGGATGCTTGTTGATGGAGGGGCGATTGTTAACTTGATGCCCTATTCTTTGTTCAAGAAATTGGGAGGTTCCGATGATGAGTTAATCAAGACAAACATGACTGTCAGCGGTGTGGGAGGAGGTGAAGCTATGGGTGCTAAAGGTGTCATCTCTATGGAACTCACCATTGGAAGCAAGACATTGGCTACTGCTTTCTTCGTCACCGAAACGCAAGGTAATTTCAGTCTAATATTGGGCCGTGATTGGATACACGCAAATCAATGTGTTCCTTCTACCTTGCATCAAATTTTAATTCAATGGGTAGGCGACGAGGTAGAAGTTGTGCATGGTGATGCGTCAGCTTGTGTTGCTTTAGCTGATTCTTCCACTATAGGAGCTCATGATCATATTAAATGTTTATCTGGTTTAGATCTTTCTGATTATGAGTTCATTAGTTGTACTAGAGATGGTTTCATCCCTGCTGTTCTAAAGCCGTTAGAGAATCGGCTAAACCATATCATGTAATTTAATGGATACAAATCTAGAATGGTTACAGCAAAGGCTTGAGGAATATCGGGCGCAAACAAATGATATGTGTGAGGCCATTGAAGATCTTGATGATTTGAGCAAATTGGGACAAGGTTTTACGTCGGTTGATCCTTTAGAGGAGGTAGATATTGGTGATGGTAATGTACCAAGACCGACGTATGTAAATAAGAATTTGGATCCTAAATTTAAATTTGAGCTAATAAATTTATTAAGAGAGTATGTCGATTGCTTTGCATGGAATTATACTGAAATGCCTGGTTTGAGTCGTGAGTTAGTTGAACACCGGCTTCCTATAAAACCTGGTTTTAAGGCTTATAAACAACCTGCTAGACGTTTTAATCCTCTTATGTATGATCGTATAAAAGCCGAAATCAATCGGTTGTTGGAAGCAGGATTTATTAGGCCTTGTCGATATGTTGATTGGATCTCTAACATTGTGCCAGTGGAGAAGAAAGGTTCAGGTAAACTCAGGGTTTGCATTGATTTTAGAAACCTTAATAGAGCTTCTCCTAAAGATGAATGTCCTATGCCTATAGCCGACACACTTATTAATAATGCTTCTAATCATAAAGTTCTTAGTTTTCTTGATGGTAATGCTGGTTATAATCAAATCTTTATGGCTGAAGAAGATATATCTAAAACTGCTTTCATATGTCCTGGCTTTGTGGGTTTATTTGAATGGGTAGTCATGACTTTCGGTTTAAAGAATGCCGACGCAACTTATCAAAGAGCTATGCATTTAATTTTTCATGATTTGCTTAGCATAATACTTGAAGTCTATATTGATGATATTGTGGTTAAATCGGCTGGTCTACACTCACATTTAGCCAATTTAAGACTTGCCTTTGAAAGAATGCGTCGGTATGGTTTAAAGATGAATCCACTTAAATGTGCTTTTGGTGTGTCGGCTGGGAAGTTTTTAGGTTTCATTGTTCATGAGAAAGGTATAGAGATAGATCCTAAAAGAATAGAATCAATTGGAAAAATAAAGGCTCCTACATGTAAAAAGGATTTGCAAAAGTTCTTGGGCAAAGTTAATTATTTAAGAAGGTTTATTTGCAACTTGTCTGGGAAGGTGAATGCTTTTACTCCTATTCTTCGGTTAAAGAATGATGATGAGTTCACTTGGGGGGCAAAACAGCAAGAAGCGTTTGAAAAGATTAAATTTTATTTGTCTTCACTGCCGGTACTCCGGGCGCCCAAGAAGGGAGTTCCATTCAAATTATATGTGGCTGCTGAAGATCATGTTATTGGTGTTGTTTCAATTCAAGAAACCGAAGGCAAGGAGCATATTATTTCTTATGTGAGTAGGAGATTATTGGACGCCGAGACAAGGTATATTTTTATTGAAAAGTTATGTTTATCCTTGTACTATGCTTGCACTAAATTGAGGCATTATTTATTACCAAGTACTTGCATAGTAGCTTGTCAAACCGACATGATTAAATATATGTTTCATAGACCAATTCTAAGCGGTAGAGTCAGCAAATGGGCTTATGATCTCATTGAGTATGATTTAATTTGTGAGCCTTTAAAATCTATGAAAGGGCAAGTTGTAGCCGACTTTATTGTGGAACATAGTATTGATAATGATGTTGATTTAGATGTCGGTTATATTACTTTTACTCCTTGGAAGTTACATTTTGGGTCGGTTTGCAAAAGTGGATGTGGTGTTGGTGTTATTTTTATATCACCAAATGGTGCTATTTTTGAAGCTCTTAGCCGACTAGAACATGATTGCACAAATAACCAAACCGAGTATGAAGCTTTATTGTTCGGATTAGAAATTTTGTGTGAGATGGGAGTAAAACATGTTGAAGCTTATGGTGATTCTTTACTGGTGGTACAGCAAGTATCTAAGGTATGTCAATGTTTAAGTGGTTATTTGAATATGTATCTTGATAAATGCTTGGACATTATATCTTCCTTTGATGAATTTACTATACATCATGTACCACGTGAAGAAAATCGTAGTGCAAATGCTCTGGCTCAGCAAGCGTCTGGTTATAATGTTCAGAAAAGAAATTTTTATGAACGAAAGCCGACGTATTCCAGAGATGGGTGTTACACTGCGGCAGGACCGGTCACACCGCTCTTGGGGATCGGTCCAACCGCCCCGGCCGGTCGAACCGCTCCTGGAAGCGGTCTGACCACTATATCTGCTGATAAATCTATTTCGGTTGAAATTAATTCTAATAAAGGAGAAAAGGAGGTAGATGATTGGAGAAAACCTCTTATTGATTATTTGCAAAATCCTGGACATGTTGTTGACAGGAAAGTCCGACGATGGGCGTTTAAATTTATTTTGGTTGATGGTGAGTTATATCGTCAGACGGCTGAAGATTTATTGTTGAAATGTCTAAATTCTGATCAAGCTAGATTGGCTATGGCGGAAGTACATGAAGGTATTTGTGGTACTCGTCAGTCGGCTTCTAAGATGAAGTGGCTTCTTAGGCGGGCTTGTTTTTATTGGCCTAGCATGATAGCCGATTGTTATAGATACTACAAAGGGTGTGAAGAGTGCCAAAGATTTGGTGATATTTAGATGGTTCCAGCTGCGTTGATGCATCCTATTATTAAACCATGGCCGTTTCGAGGATGGGCATTGGACTTTGTTGGGAAAATTCGTCCTTCATCATCGAAAGGACATTGTTTTGTATTGGTGGCCACTGATTATTTCACTAAATGGTCTGAAGCTATTCCTCTCAAAAATATGACACATCGGGAGATAATTGAGTTTATCACGGAGCGTAATATACATAGATTTAGGATTCCTCAAACTTTGACCACGGATCAAGGAACTTCGTTCATATCTAAAGAGGTGCGTGAGTTTGTTGAATCTTATGGTATTAAATTGCTCAATTCATCTCCATATTATGCTCAAGTTAATGGTCAAGCCGAGTATAGCAACAAAATATTGATTAAACTCATCAAGAAGAAGATAGAAGATAATCCTAAAAGATGGCATGAAGTTTTGTCTGAAGCTTTATGGGCTCATCGTATATCTTGACATGGTGCTACTAAGGTCACTCCTTTTGAGCTTGTTTATGGTCAAGAAGCCGTTTTGCCGGTTGAAGTGAATCTTAGAGCATATCGGTTGGCAAAACAAAACGATCTTAGTGCTGTCGATTGTCATAGTTTTATGATAGACAATATTGATGAAGTGACCGATAAGCGATTGGAAGCATTGAGAGAAATAGAGAAGGACAAGATTCGAGTTGCTAGAGCTTATAACAAGAAGGTAAAGGGCAAGTCTTTTCCAGTCGGTGATATGGTTTGGAAAACAATTCTACCTATAGGAACGAAGAGCAATAAGTTTGGTAAATGGTCTCCAAGTTGGGAAGGGCCATATAAAGTTACATAGGTATGCTCGGGAAATTCTTATATGGTCGAGACGATGCAGGGGTACATGTTACCAAGGGCGCTTAATGAAAGATACTTGAAGACATATTATCCTAGTGTATGGCAAGAAGCTTGAAGATGAGGAGACCGGTATAGTTGATATCGCCCTTAGTGCAAATGGCCGACGATTCTTATTGTTTTCGTCGCCCTTAGTCTTATTTCTGTTTAATATATGTTTTCTACTACGCAAGCTTTATTAGAAAACAGGGGGGCATATGTTGACGGTCAAAATTGGCACTTGTTGAGTCTGGCTATGCAAGACCGGTCTAACTTTTATTCAAAGGCGGTTAGACTGGTATGGCCTTGTAGCCGGCTCGACAAGGCAAGGGAGGTTGAACCACTATCCAGGGGCGGTTCGACCGGCTTTATGCCATGTCCGAGTAGTTTTAGGGAATTCATGTTGATTACAAATCCTCCCGAGATTTTCCTTCCGGGACAAGACCTTCCCACCCTATAAATATAAAGGGTCGTGGCCGATTGAGTTCTAACACAACCAATTGAACATTTATCTTTTACTTTTATCTCTCAAACCCTAGCTTTTCCAATCTCGTGTTGTTCTTCCTTCGTCTCTATGGCGGTTGAAGGCATTCTGAGTGGCCTGCTGATCTCAGAACAACCCTACGTGCGCTAGCTCCGTCGGGGTCCCTCCCGAGCCGGCGTTCTTAGGCTTTTCGCACTTCTCAGCCAAGTCCGGTCAGACTGCCCTTTTTAGGCCGGTTGGACCGCCCTTGACGAAGTCGTTGTGAGGTGATTGTTTCTACACGTGAACTAGCGCAATTCGGTGTGTTGACCATAATTTGCGTCAACAGGTTGCTTCCAAGACGTCGAGGTTTCGTCATAAAAAAAGTGTTTTTCGTCACAAAAATGATCTGTGACAAAATAATGACGGAATCGGGTTCGTAATTAAGCGAGCGACATAAATGTACTTTCATGACGAATTGACAGGTTTCGTAATTGAAGTGATTGCTTCAATGACGAAATGTTTTGTGTCATAGAACTCTTTTGCTTCTATGACGACAGCTAAATTTCGTCATGAAAGCAAAAAACCACGTGGTGCCGTCATCCTCGTTTGCTGACGTGGCACCGTCAACTGGAGCTGTGAACTCTGTTAGCTGACGTGTTTCTTCTCTACACTGGCAAGTGACGTGGCCGCAAAGTGGCGTCATCTTAGGCGTCCACGCGTCACGATTTGATTCATCCACGCGTTAACTTTTCATGAGTGCACATGTCACATTTTAGTTGATCCACGTGTCATCTTTTCGTTGGTCCACATTTAATCTTTCTAATGGTCCACGTGTCATCTTTCTATTGGTCCATATAACGTCCCGCCTCCACGAGGCCGGGCACGCTTGACCTGGCAGCTCTTTAGAACTTTAAGACTATCCTCACAGAGCAACACATATCTTTTCCGCGCAGTTTGTCCTCACTCATGCACACCCGGGAAGGACTTACCGGTCGGTCACTCATCCCTAAATTGCTCCGGTCCAAGCACGCTTAACCTCAGAGTTCTTTCGAGATGAGCTTTCGAAAAAGAAATTGCAACTTGTTCCTACGAAGCCCTGGGTTGTTACAATCTCAGCCCCTTAGGACACCGATGCCCTCGTCGGTCAACACCAGGCCAGGAACGTCTACTCCGGCCACGTTGTGCCCAGTGCCAACGCATGTGCCATACTGTGTGACTACTCTGGGCTCACACCAGTCATGTGCACCATGCCTGCGCAACTGCGACCCATGCGCTAGTAAAACCACGAGATTCGGCTCTGATACCAAATGTAACGTCCTGGCTCCCTGAAGCCAGGCACGCTTACCCTAGCAGCTCTCTAGTACTTCAAGACTATCCTCACAGTCCAACATATCTTTTCTGCACAGTTTGTCCTCACTCATATGCACACCCAGGAAGGACTTTCCGATTGATCACCCATCGCTAAATTGCTCCGATCCAAGCACACTTATCCTCAGAGTTCTTTTGAGATGAGCTTCTGAAAAAGAATGTTGCAACTTTTTGATACGAGTATTCTATCAATCCTATTAAGCCCTGGGCTGTTACAGTCCACGTGTCAACTGTTATTCGTACGTGCCAGATTATTACTCATCCACATGTCAGTTTCTTATAGGCCCTATAGGTCAGACATTGCCTAATGCCGTGGGCTAAGAACCCATTCAGGCCCACCATGATTTAGGCCAAAAGACCCATTTAAGGCCCAGATTGCCATTTCAAGCCACAAACACAAGAGATGCAACCTTTAAACACCTTAGATAAATCCCATGCATCATATAATGTCACATCAGCAAGCAAGATCAAAATTATACATATAGCATCACATTAAGCATATACATACAAGCTGGCTAAAAAGTGATCAGATATGCACGTCTTGAAGGGCTATGGGGGAAGTGTCGGTGTTCTACCGTCAATCCTACCGAGGGGTATCCCGAGGTAGTAGAGTTTCAGGTAGGTTTCGCCGAGATCAAGAATGCAAAGGCAAAGAGACTCAGGATTTTAGATAGGTTCGGGCCGCTTAGAAGGCGTAATACCCTACGTCCTGTGTGGTGATTGGTATTGATGAGATGTGTTTTGGAGAGGGTCCCTGCCCAGCCTTATATACACGGCGGGCAGGGTTACAAGGTAGGTTTCGGATAGAATCCTAACCAATTACTACTCGGAGATTACTCTAAAAGGCAATCCGAGTAGTTTACAAGTCATACGACTGGTTTCCAAATCGAGAAGAGTCCTTGTAGTACTCTACTCGTGTTCTTCACGCCTGGTACGACTCTGTCTGGGGACAATCCATGCGCCCTGTGGGCCCATGGTCGTACCTCCAACAATCCCCCAAGCGCTTCATCGTTGAGTATCGTCAACCTAGTGCTTGCCAAGCCAATCGAGTGCTTCTTCGAGTTCTTCGAGTGCTTGATCAGTCTTGGACAGGTCTTGGTTGTCACGAGGCCATGAGGTGCTTAAGCCCCGTTATTTTGATTAAATCAGTAGTTTTCAAAATATTATATGGTGTGCGATAAGAATCGCACTCCATATGGAGTAGCCCCCGAGCCTTAAGTTGAATCGAAGAATCAGGTTGAGGGTCCACAGAATCTTGAACCTTCATCTTGTGCTTGAAATGTGCAATTTTGGAAAAATTGCACTTGATATCAAGTAGCCCCCGAGCCTTAGGTTGAATCAACGAATCAAGCCGAGGGTCTTGATTTAAGTCTTCAGTCTTCAGAAAAAATAAAATCATCAGTCGATGTATATCGCCTACCAGCCCCCGAGCCTTGAAACGACTCAGAATGATCAATTCAAGGGTCCAGTGAGCTTTAGGGTTCTTCAAATCATCCTGGAGATCATCATCCGAGTGGTAATTTGCACCCAGAAATAGTAGTCACATCCAATCATCTTGGAGATCTTCTTCCGAGTGGTTTTCTTATACCCAGCCCCCGAGCATAGGAGCCAGCGGAGATGCATCGAGTAGTATGTAGTCGAAGTGACCACCATCAATAGAGTAGCAGAACAGAGGAGGTCGTGGTTGACTTGTCATGCCACGATCTTCCCCAAAATCAGGAATCAGGAGTCAGGTGCCAATGCAGTCGATGTCCCATCATTGGTACTTGGCGACTCAAATATGCTGCAGAAAGACAACTAGGTAAGCCTGATTGCTAACCAAGTTGTGATTTTAGCGTCAGCCCCCGAGCCTGGAAGCTGGCGAAGATGTGATAACATGCTGTGCGGCCTAGAAAGTTGTCATCCAAACAAAGTACTCGGCACTTGGCCAATTTTGTTAGAATAAAATAAAAATAATTGAAACAAGTAACTTAGCTTGTTTGATGTCGTTTGTCGATGAAGCCGACTAGTTCAGGGTTGGTTCCGACTAGTTTGAGTTCATCATAAGCATATTGACGATGCGGCAGTACCGCTGCACAAGCTGAAGTTGAACCTTGACTTGATAACTTGCAATGGGTTGAGGCGACCACCATATTGATGAATTCCATTGATCATGATGCGCCCTAAGAGTCATCCAAACCACTCTTGCAGTGTTTTCAGGAAGCCCCCGGCAAGTTGTACTCATTTGGCGAGTTGTACTTCAAAGCACTTGATAACTGGTACTTGAAGATCACTACTCATGCTGTGGAGTAGACTCTAAAGTACTTTCAAGTAAGTACTCAGAGATTCGAAACCACTACTTTTTTTTGTGGAGTAGACTCTCGAGTACTTTCAGATAAGTACTCTTGCCGAGTAGACTCTGTAGTACTTTCAGATAAGTACTCAAAGATTTGAAATCACTACTCTTCTTGCCGAGTAGACTCTATAGTACTTTCAAATAAGTACTCAAAGATTTGAAATAACCACTCGTGGGTAGTTGTTTTATAAGGCTAGCTGGCCTTTACAGGTGTTCAGCCTGGTCTTAGTTACAACTAAGTACTCAGGGATCCTGGAAAATAGTCATGTGAGCTATTCTTCGGATTTTGACCGATGTATACTTTGCTGAATCAACAAGTATCAAAGGGAACTCCGGAAGTATTAGGAGCTAAGGTAGTCTTATAAGCCACCAAAGCATGAACGAAGCCAAGAGACTGCGGATCAATTGCTGAGAATACTGCACTTTATTGATGAAATTTCAAAATATGGTATAGACTCTTTATGTATTCAGACAAAGATCCTAAGCATAGAACTTGTGTAGATGCTCGATGTTCCATGAATCCTTCTCTTCGACTCCTTCACTGTTCTTCAAACGATACGACCCGGGTCCTGTCACCTTGTGTACGATGAAAGGTCCTTCCCAGCGGGACATAAGCTTGTGCATACCCGTGGTCTTCTGTATCCTTCGTAATACTAAGTCGCCGAAGTTGAACGAACGCTCTTGGACGTTTCTGTCATGATAGCGCCGGACTCCCTGGAGATATCGAGTGGATCTTAACAAAGCTCCACAGTGCTTCTCCTCGATCAAGTCGAGCTCCAGTCGTCTTGTGTCATCAGCAACTCCTTCGGTGTATTGCTCGATTCTTGAGGACTTGTACATCAAGTCTATTGGCAGGATAGCCTCAGATCCATACACCAGAAAGTATGGCGAGTAGCCGGTTGGCTTGTAAGGCTGAGTTCGAAGCCCCCAGACTACTTGTGGCAACTCGTAGATCCACTTGCCGCCATATTTCTTGTCGTGCTCGTACAGTCGCTTCTTTAGGCCATCAAGGATCAAACCATCAGCTCTTTCCACTTGTCCATTGGCCTTGGGGTGAGCTACTGATGCGTGGATTACTTCGATGCCGTTCCTCTCACAGTGGTCCTTGAACTCGTAGCTGTTGAAATTGGAACCCAAATCTGTGATGATACGATTAGGACAGCCATACCTGACCATCAGATCACTGATGAACCCCTTAGCCTTAGCCGCAGATATGTCCGTGACTGGTTTGACTTCTATCCACTTGGTAAACTTGTCGATTGCAACTAGCACATGTGTGAAGTTGCCTGGAGCAGTCGTAAGCTTACCAATCATGTCGAGTCCCCAGCATGCGAACGGCCAAGAGGGAGGAATAGCAATAAGCTTGTGAGCAGGCACGTGTTGCTGCCTGGCGAAGAATTGGCACCCGGGGCACTTGCGGACGATCTCTTCTGCGTCTTGCAGAGCCGTGGGCCAATAATAAGCCGCTCTGAATGCCTTGCCCACCATTGTTCTTGATCCTGCGTGATTGCCGCACGCGCCTTCATGAATTTCTTTCAAGATACCCTTGCCTCTTGCTCTCGGGACACACTTCATGGCAATATCAGTGTAGAGTCCTCGCCTGTAGAGCTGATCGCCGATGAGTAGATAGTTCTTCGATCTCCGGACGACTTGTTCAGCTTCAGTCTTGTTCAAAGGCAGGGTCTTGTTCTTGATGTACTCGATGAACGGGACACGCCAGTCTTCTTCGATCATCAACACCTCTCGATCTGGTCCATGTCTGTCATGTGACGGTGTGGACTTCTCGAAGTCGATGGTTGTTTTGTGGAGCTCCTGGACGAAAACTCCTGCTGGAACTTCTGCACGAGTGGATCTGAGCTTGGAGAGTACGTCAGCAGCGACGTTGTCATCTCGGACCACCCAATGGTACTTGAGCCCTGAGAATTTGTTCTCGAGCTTGCGCACAGCTTCGCAGTAAGCGTCCATGTTCTCCTTCTGGCGATCCCAATCCTTGTTGCAGTGGTTGATGACGACAGAGGAGTCGCCGTACACCATCAGCCTCTTGATTCCTAGAGAAATTGCGAGTCGTAGACCATGTAGCAAGGCATCATACTCAGCTTCATTGTTGGACACCTTCCAAAAGATTTGTAGCACATACTTGAGTTGATCTCCCTTAGGCGAGATAAAAAGCACTCCCGCGCCGGCGCCTTCGAGTTTCAGGGAGCCATCGAAGTACATGGTCCAATGCTCCGGTCTGCCGACGGGGATGTCCACTTGATTCTCGCGCCACTCTGCCATGAAGTCTGCCAGCACCTGTGACTTGATGGCCTTCTTGGATTTGAACTCGATGCTGAGGGCGCCAAGCTCGACGGCCCACTTTGAAATTCGCCCGGTCGCGTCCGGGTTATGTAGAATATCGCCCAAGCCAAACTCTGTCACCACCGTGATGGTGTACGTGTTAAAGTAATGGCGCAGCTTCCTTGATGTGATGAGTATAGCGTAGAGTAGTTTTTGCACTGCTGGGTATCGAACTTTGGACTCCGTGAGTATTTCACTGACGAAGTAAACCGGCCTCTGCACAGGATATGCAAGATTGCCCTCGGCGCGCTCGACCACCAACACAGTGCTCACCACATGAGTCATTGCTGTGATATAGAGCAGCAATTCCTTGTCGTCGTCTTGCGGAGCAGTCAGGATTGGCGGGGTTTGAAGATGTTGCTGGAGATCCGCCAATGCTGCTGCTGCTTCTTCGTTCCACTGGAACTTGTCGCCTTTCTTGAGTAGCTTGAAGAAGGGGAGGCCCCTTTCTCCAAGTCGTGAGATGAATCGGTGTAACGTCGCCATGCACCCAGTAAGCTTCTGGATGTCCTTGATCGTCTTTGGAGCTTCCATTGCAGTGATAGCATTGATCTTCTCGGGGTTGGCCTCGATGCCACGATGGCTGATGATGAACCCGAGTAGTTTCCCAGAGGGTACTCCAAAGACACACTTGGTTGGATTAAGCTTCCATTGCCACTTCCGCAGAGATGCGAAAGTCTCCTCCAGATCAGCGATGAGGTCTTCTGGATTTCTGGTCTTCACGACCACGTCATCGACATAAGCTTCCATGTTGCGATGAAGTTGCTTCTCGAGGCAGAGTTGGATCGCGCGCTGATAAGTCGCACCAGCGTTCTTCAGCCCAATGACATCGTGGTGTATGCATAAGCACCATAAGGGGTGATGAACGCCGTCTTGATTTGATCCTCCTCTTTTAGAGATATCTGATGATAACCCGAGTAGCAATCAAGAAAGCAAAGTAAGGCACAGCCAGCCGTGGAATCAATAACCTGGTCGATGCGCGGCAGTCTGAAGGGGTCCTTGGGGCAATGCTTGTTGAGGTCGGTGTAGTCGACGCACATGTGCCACTCGTTGTTGTTCTTCTTTCGCACCAAGACTGGATTTGCTAACCAGTCGGGGTGGAAGACTTCTTTGATGAATCCTGCGGCGAGTAGTTTCGCCAGCTGCTTCTTGATCGCCTCTCGCTTGTTGGTTGCGAATCGTCGCAACCGTTGCCTCTTGGGGGTAGCTTTGGGATCAACATTGAGGCTGTGCTCGATCAGGTTCCTTGTTACTCCCGGCATGTCTGCTGGTTTCCACGCGAAGATGTCGCGGTTGGCTTGCAGGAACCTGACGAGCTCGCCTTCCTATTTGGGGGTTAGGCCGGCCCCGATCTTCGTGGTCTTCGACTGGTCTCCTTCCAGTAATGGTGCGTCCTTGGTCGCCACGTCTTCAGGGACGGCCACCTTGTGTGCTCCGGGCTCCTTGCTTGGGACTTCATACTCTGTCTGCTTCAGCTTCTGAACCGCTGAGAAGATTTGGCCCATGGCATTGGGTACCTGAGTGGTAGCCGCAAACTCCACAGCCTCTCTGTCGCAGTTGTATGACCGTCGCAAGTCACCGCGGATGGAGATGACGCCTTTGGGTCCTGGCATCTTGAGGACGAGGTAGACATAGTGCGGGATAGCCATGAACTTGGCCAACGCAGGACGTCCCAGGATCGCTTGATACGAAGTTTCGAAGTCTGCGACCTTGAACTTGATGTACTCCGTCCTGTAGTTCTCCTGCGTGCCAAATGTGACTGGTAATCTCTGTTCGCCTAAACGGTCGTTTAGTCCGTTTAAACACCGTTTAAACGGTAAACAGAGGTCGACTGTGTCGTTTAGCCCTAAACGGTGGATTAAACGGTTGGACCGTTTAAACCCGTTTAAACCGTTTAAAATCATCTAAACCGTCTAAACACACTCGAGTTAATCATGATTACATAAGTTAAATAACCATTAAATTCATAATTTAGTCAATAGGATGATTACAACAACCATAATGAACTTCGAAGTAATTAAAATCGTAAGTATACGAAGTGTTGTAAGATATAGATTTCTCCCAAAAATATTATTTGGTAGAATACTTACTTTTTAGATGTGCAAATATATAGAACTTCTAGCAAGTTTGACTTTTATGTACACAAATATGTATGTTTTAGTGTTACTATGCAAAACCGTTTAGGCCGTGTTTAAACGGACTAAACGCTAAACAAAGGGTGACCGACTGTTTACCGTTTAGCGTTTAGGATAACATTGCTGGTAATGTGACTTGACCGAGGGGAAGACTGCCATTACCAGGGACAATGCCATAGAACGGGAAGTCGGTGGGAGTCAACATTTTTTCAATGTCGAGTCCCATCCTCTTCAGAGTGCCAGAGAATAGCACGTTCAGCCCTGCCCCGCCGTCGATCATCACCTTGGTGAGTTGTGATCCTGCCACCGTGGGGTCCAGGACGAGTGGCAATTGCCCTGGTTCGTCGTAGCTGTTCCATTGGTCTGCCCTGGAGAAGGTGATTGGAACCTCCGAGTACTTTAGGTATCTGGAGACGGCTGGCTCAATTGCCATTATGTGCCGCAGAGCGAGCTTATGCTTCCTCCGAGTGGGGAATCCATAGTTGGCCCCCATGATGACCATGAGTACGTTCTTGGGCTTCTGGAACTTGTCCGTCTGATCCTCCTCGTCGTCTTCTTCTTCGTCTTCTGCCTTGTCCTTGTTCTTGGCCTCGGGATCGAGTGGTTCCCTTGCCGTCTTTTTCTTGGCCTTGGTCTCTCGATCTTTCTCAGCGTATATGCGTTGGAGATCGTAGCACTGGCCCATGGTGTGCTTATGCTTCGGGTGCATTGGGCACGGCATGTCCATGATCTTTTCAACGTCGCTCTTGCCGGGGTAGTTCTTCTTCTGGCTTCGCATGCCAGTCTCCAGGGCTGCGACTGTGTCGTCTGGCTTGCGCTTGTTGTTCTGGGAGCCCTGCTGACCTTTGTTGTTGTGCCTCTCCCTACCCTGGGGAGGGCCATACTTCTCGAGATCGCGGTCTTCTTGCTCAGACCACGTCTCGACTTGATCACGCAGGGCGTCCAGAGTCCTTGGTCGATGCAGGCCAAATTGCCTGTCAAAGAACCTGTTGGTGATGCCGTTCTGGAACAAGTCGATGCAGTCGCGGTCAGAAACGTCCACCACCAGAGTCTTGATTTCCATGAAGCGGCGCATGTAGTCGCGCGCGCTTTCTCCTTTGTGCTGCTTGCACATGGCGAGGTCGTGTCGAGTCTTGGGGCGACTGTATGTGACTTGAAAGTTCGACACGAAGATCTTCTTCAGGCGTTCCCAGGAGTCGATGGAGCGTCGTGGCAGGTTTTCAAACCATGTGAGTGGCGCGGGCTCAAGTGCCATTGGGAAGTACCTGCACTTGATGGCGCCGTTGCCACCCGCGCACTCGATAGCCGTGGAGTAGATGCGCAACCATGACTCGGGGGAGGTCTTGCCGTTGTACTTCTCGAAGTCGACTGGTTTGAATGGTTGCGGGTAAAGCGCCATCCGGATGTCCCTAGAGAACATTGGGTACTCGTCTTCTTCTTCCTTGTATCCCTGAGCTTCATCATGCCTCTTGAATTCAAGGATGGAGCGCGCATCACGATTGGCGTTGATAGTGTGCCGGAGGTCGGCACTGTGTGCCGGCCCGTGGGATGATGTGGCAGGGTCGTTGCGGTGAGTGCGTCCACCTTGTTGACGATCATCCTCTGGTGCGACGGCGACGGCCTTGTCGAGAGTGCGGCAGATGTCGTTGATCATCTCGAGTGCATCTGCCGTCTCTGGAGTTCTTGGCAGGCTGCGGACGTGGTAGGCAATCTCCATGGCACTAGCCATAGGAGAGTCGTAGCGTGCCACTCGAGCGAACTCTTGAGCGAGGTTGCGACCCGCCGTGACGCGATTGCGAGCATTTAGGTGGCGCTGAGCCCTCCTATTGTTCCGGATTTCTCTGTCCGCGGCCACTTGAGTGGATTCGCCTACGGGTGGGTCTTCATTCTCGGAGATATCTCCCTCGAGCTCGAACGCGTAGCGTGGGTCGTTGTCGACGTCACCAACCGCTGCAGTACCAGCCATGAAGACTTGTCGATTCGGCTCGACAGAGTCGCTGGAGCTTGGAGTGATGAGCTCTGTAGAGCTTTCCTCTTCTGGCAGCAGTGGTGTGCAGTGCTGGAACGGCAGGTCTTCAGTAGTGTCAGACCCAAAGAGTACAAAGATCTGGCGGGACTCGTAGACGTCCCGTGGGATCCTGTCTTTTTGGTAGACTGATCTTCCTTCAGGCATGGCGAAGATCACGAGATCGTGTTCGCCATCGTCCTGTAGTGACTCCTCGTCCGAGTCCGAGTGGCATTTGGGGACCGCTTGGCTCAGAGATTACTCTAAAAGGCAATCCGAGTAGTTTACAAGTCATACGACTGGTTTCCAAATCGAAAAGAGTTCTTGTAGTACTCTACTCGTGTTCTTCACGCCTGGTACGACTCTGTCTGGGACAATCCATGCGCCCTATGGGCCCATGGTCGTACCTCCAACAGGAAGGGCTAAGGAACACCATTTGCACCGGTACCTGCAGTTGCCATGCAAGGAACATCATTAGTAAATTGTCAAGGTTTTTAGGAGTAATTAAGAAACTAATTGCATACGAAATTCAGTTTATCACAATAACTAGGGAGTACAATGCAAAAAAAAAAAAGAGGTAGTGGCGTGATAGGTTACTATGAAGGGTCACTACAGTCTGTTAATAAACTTAGGCACAAAGCATTTCTCTGTGATAGGTTACTATGAAGTGTCACTACAGTCTGTTAATAAACTCATGCACAAAGCATTTCTCTGCTACAAGGTTCCCAGCGAAAAACAACAGAAAATTGGATCTGGTAAATGGCTAAAACAGGTAAATGAACATTTGGCAATTTAAATCCGAGATAATTTGAATTAACTCAGTGACTGATACACTCACACCAGCAAATTAACTCAGCAGTGACGACAATGAGTGATTGTGTTAATTGTATATGGCAGATCAAATTCCACTAGGGAAGTAGGATAACTTACATTTTTGCATCTTGGTCCAAGCTCCGAATGCCGCCTACAAAACAATGACATGGATTCATTATTCTCACGTTTCTGTAGAGTCAAACAGGTAAAAGAACATTTGCATCTTTATCCAAACCAAGCCAATGCACAAGTAGCAAGTGATTTGTCACCCACAATTTTTTTATTCTATCATCAGGGCAAGTATTCAGATTAAAATAAGGAGCTACTGAAGCGATCATTCACACAAGACTGCGAAGCTGTCATTCACACAAGATGCACTTCCAAAACTGTACCATGTGAGCAAAACCTTCCGTCCGACACTGACAGTAAGCTGCAAGCAACACTAGAGAAAGCCTAAAACTTCAAAAAAAATTTAGACAATAGCAATAGCAAGCTGCAGAAGAATAGAACCAATCGATAGCACCCAGAGGCCAAACTACAGAGCCGCGATCCATAAAACAATTGTCTGATGCTCACCCAAAAGAAGGCGTCAGTATTAAAAGCAAATAAGCAGGGGGTCGATCTGTTCAGAAACTAGCAGACAAGAACAGGATGGCCGAGCTCCTTTCAACCAGTCAAAACTTGTTTCATGCTGCTTGATTCAAACGAAATCCAAACCACAACCTTTTCTCAGCAGATGAACACAGATCCAAGAAGCAACACTCCAAAATAGCAAAACCTCAGTGCCAATTTGGAAGAAATCAACAAACCCTAAGAAAATGACAAAATTTGAGGAACAATCAAATCTGTGAGACTGAGTAGGGGATTTGTTAGTCGAACAATAGTGGCATGCTAGCAGTTGCTCTAGTATCCCCCACCAACAACAACCGACAAAAACAAACACAACCAGACGAATTAGTATAAGAAGCACGTAACAAGAGTCCCATATCCACGCACGAACCCAACGGTCCGGCAGCGGATCTTGGCTCAGCGAGCGTCGCTGCGATCCAGTCGAGCAGCAAGGGGCGAGGAGAGCCTTACCATTGTGACGTCGGAGAGGCCGCGGCTTGGAGGCGGGGACGAGGAGCGGGCCTGGACGCTCGGCCGTCCGGCCTCTCGCTCGTCAGAGAGGCGGAGGACAGGGCGGTAGGGGGTGCGCGGGAGGCACCGGATCTCGGCGATGCGGAACCACTCGGCCACCGAGCCCGTCCATGACGCTGGATCTGAGCAAGATGGGTGAGGCGAAGGAGAGAGGAAGTGGGAGGGATGCGCCACCGGCCGTCCGTTCGTGATGGTGAGTGAGGAGGTAGTGTGGAGGTAGGGTTTGGGGGCGTCGGCCGGCAGTCTCTTTATTCATCCCGGGTTCAATCACAACCGTTGTTTCGAGATGAACGGCTAGAATGAGTTGGGCCGTAGCATAAAGCAGCCCAGGTTAGGTTCCACAACCCGTTTAGTATCATTCTTTTTTTTATTGCACCAAAATTAATTTCAGATTGAACTACAGGTTCATCTAATAGGATGCAAAAATTGCACAAAAATTATATTTAGGCCCATGTTTTCTATCCTAGTCCATATCCTAAAGATAGATAAAAAAAATCTACTATCTTTTAGGAACAATTCAAACTTCTTTCTCCAAATCACCACACAATAATTTCAATAGTATTTGAATTTGGTCATAAAGTTGTACAAATTGACATGACAACATATATTTGTCATAAAGTTGTACAAATATTTGTCTAGAAACCGTCCGTCATTGAAAATATTTTCGTTTCCCAATGGAGGGTTCGTCGGCAAATCTATATAGGTGGGTCGGATGCTCAATCGGTATAAGGCTCGTGTCTTAAGACATGGCCCACTCCCGATCAAATATTATCCAGCCCAACAATATCAAACCCTAGACTCCCCCGAATCCACCACCCGCCGTCGCTCACTCCCGTGACCCGTCTCCTGCCCTCTTCTTCCCAAAATGCCGCCGCCGCGCACGCAAGGCCGCCCCCGAGCGCGCTTTGGCTCCCGCATCCTCCTTCCCAATCCTGCACTTCGCCGCGTATGCGCTGTCCACCACGTTCTTGCTGACACGGTCCTTGACGAGGTTGCAGTTTCTACCGTGGACCCTCGACGAGGCTTCTGAGGGCCTGCTCCCTGTTGCCGCAACCCTTGCCTGTGCGGGGAGGAGCAGGCGCTTCCTCCAGATCTGCAGCATCGCATCCCCACGGATCTGCAGCAGGCGCCAATGAGGGATATGGGGCACTCAGACGATCTGCAGCAGAAATCTGAACCGCCTCAGTGGCAGCGTTGGGGACAATTCCTACTCACAAATCTGAGGTACAGTCTCCTCTCCTCCTTGTAGATGCAAATCAGTGCGTTCCACATTCTGAACGGTGTGGTTTGGCATGCAAATCTTATGGCTTAAGATAAGGATCTTGATAGCAGACAAGCTGTTTGACGAAATGCCAATTTGGTGGATCTATATGAAAATAAAATCCCTTTTTCCCTTAACTCTAGTGAATCTAGCTGTTTGCTAAGTCTCTACTGAATTGTTCCAATTGAATGAAATGATGTAAAGGTTTTCCTCATTGACCTGGTTGGCCTTATGTTTTTTTGTTGAATACAAGGGAACAAGGCAGACTGGCTGATCATGGATGTTTTTTTGTCGTGTGCTACATACATGCATAATATGGTCTATATCTTGTTTCAGTTCGGTAGAGCCATCTACAAAAGTTGAGAGCAGGATTCAAAACTGACTTCAAAAGTTTTCTGATGAATTATCCCAAACTGATCATTTCTTCAAACACAAGACATGTTGAACACGTCCATCCAAATCTTAAAGCAGGTGAGATCAAAAAGCTTTCATTTGCAAACCAATGTTGCCTATCAGATCAAGGACCAGCCTAGTTCTCTATCTCCGATTGATTTTTTAGCACTAAATATTAAGGCTGTGGTAGTTGAGGTTATTTGGTTTTGTATTATGTTGTAGATTTTGCATCTTATTAGATTTTTTTGCTTCTACTTATTAAAGTTTGCTACCTCTATGGCCTGAGTTGCATCTGTGAGAATAATAAAGTTAGCTTGGTCGAATAAACATGTTGTACACCTGTGCTTTGAGAAATTGCATGGCCTGTATTACTGAAAGATCACAGCTCTCAAAGCATAAGTTCACAGAAAGAAGTACATGATGTACCCTTTTAACATTTTTTAGGAATAGCTGGATGCTACTAGCTACTTACCAGTTAAATTGGGAGCTCACGGCCTGCTTGTCGATTCATAGATTATGTTTTTTTACAGATTATAGTCACTCAGTAATTGACTTGCCGATTCATAGATTATGTTTCTTTATAGATTATAGTCACTCAGTAATTGACTTGCCGGATGTAGCAATTCTGTTCATAACTTCTTAGCAAACCACTCAATGTTTGTCTCATGTGAAGTGTTAGTATGGTCTGTACAGGTGGATTATCAATGTTACTATGTACTTGTAATCATGGTCAGCAATCAATGTGGTTTTTGTATGGCTAATGTTCTTCTAAACTTCTACACTAATTTGCAGCGAAATGAGTTTTTATTTTTTTATTTATTTGCAAATCATCTCGTTAGATGGTTAGTTGGTAAAAGTACTTGTAACATCAAACTGTCCGTGGGGTAAAACTGCCTTGTTGTCCGTTGGTATATATCTGCGTGGTGATGGACGGTCCGTTGGTATAAGTGGAGTCCGTATACCGACTGGTCTTACACCGACTGCAATTGTCCGTCGGTGTAAACTTTTTACCCATGGACTCTCTATCGCTATAGAGGCTTATAACGACGGTCCGTCCATCGCTGCCATCGGGTTGTGGTATAGTGGTATTAACCTATCACCCACAAGATGAATGACATATTATTTTATCATCCATATGATGAACGATCTCACGGTAAGCTCTTATACCCATTTGCTAATTACCATCAAAGCGGTTAGTAATAGCTCCGACACCGGTGACAAAAAGGGACCGGACACCGGCAGCCAAGAGGCCAACGCCGCAACGAACAAGGCCGCACGCTCATGTACTCATGTGAGCAGATGTTAATGGAAGCAGGAAACTTAGAGCCATTATTATTGTTATTTTTTATGTGTCGAATACAAAGATAATTGATTCTGCTTTAGCTACATGCTTGATTCTTACTAATTTGATTTGATTCCATTGTTCATGTTCATCAAAAAACGGTTCAGTTATGATAATGTGGGTGAAGCCCGCACATGTTTACTGAATAACTTGACTTTTTATTTTCTTTAATGTTAATCGTGCCGCAAATGAAGTTGATTAGTACGTGATTTTCTCTAGATGAAGCGCCTACTAGATGGGTCCACCTGCAAGACATGACGTGGGGACAGGCATGCAGATCAGGATGAACTATTAATTTGTTAGGATCCTTGTCAGCTTACTATGTGGTGTTTAGTTCCCACCTACAAAAATTTACACCATCGCATCAAAAAGAATCTTAGATGCATGAAACATTAAATGTAGATAAAAAAATAACTCATTATATGGATGGCATGTATTTCATGAGACAAATCTAATGAACATACTTAATCCATAATTTGCAACAGTAATGATAAGTAATCATCCACTAATTATTGACTAATTACCATCTAATCACCCGTCATTAGATTTGTCTCGCGATTTTCGTACTGGATCTGAAATTTGTTTTATTAGTAGTCTACATTTACTACTCCTAAATGGTAATTTTCGTTTGAGGTGACATCAAAAAAATCTTCACATCTCCGTCTAAACACGGTCTAGGAATGGGCCCAGATAAAATAGCTTTAGTTATGCCCTTTTTTAGTTCCAAAATGAAATCTTTTCATCTATCATATCAAAGGAGAATTTTAGATGCATGAGTATTTAATGTAGATAAAAAAGGTGAAAAGTTACATGGATAGGCTGTAAATCGCGAGACGAATCTAATGAACCTACTTAATCCATGATTTGCAACAGTAATGCTACAGTAACCATCCGCTAATTATGGATTAATTACCTTCTAATTACCATCGTTAGATTCGTCTCGAGATTTCCAACCTATCCATGTAATTTTTCACCTTTTTGGTCTACATTTACTACTCCTAAATCGGTAAAATCAAAACCCGAGGTGGGTCCCACAACTGCAGTTAAAAAATAAAGAGCGATCTACCCCGCATCCTTCCTGCCTCCGTCTTCTTCCTTTGATGAGGACATCGCCACGCTGAACACGCATATGCTACAGGCTTCCCCAAGTTACAATTCGTCTCCAACTCAACCGCCACGTTCAGTTCGGATTCAGCCGACACCTCTACACGGTTTTGGCGACATCTCCCTCATACGACATCGAAACGAGGCGTATAATTATGCGTTGGAAAGGGGACGACGACGCGGTCGTTTTGGTTCTGATCCTAGCTCCAGAAGGTTCCTGGACCACGCTGTGTGACCATGACAATGTGTTGTGTCACCTGTTTTGGGCCTTTTCAGGTTTTGTATCATGTCGGGCCTTTGGCCCAAGTTGAGGATGCCTCACGTAGTGCGCCCCCAACCCTAGGATTCCCCTAGGCTAATAAACTCAGCAGTCGCCGCTGCTTAGACTCGGGTTTTGCTTAGATTATTCTGTTTGAGACAGTGTCGTCGTTCATCGGTTTGTGAAACCCCAACTCGTTTGCTTAATCATTCATCTGCAAATTGTCACTATATTTGAGAGATGTGTTCTTTCGAGTTCTTGCTTGTGTTCTTCGTTTCGCAGGCAGGGATTAGCCTTCTTGGCGAGGTCAACCGGATTGTGACTACGGTTGATAACCAGAGGAGTCGTGATGCTAAGATTGCAGGGTTCGAGTTTGCTGACTTGAAGCCGGTTCGGTATGTCGTGCTCCGCCCAAAACGAATTATCCTTTCCCTGATGGAAGATCGGGAACCCTAGTTCCCATCAAGTGGTAATCAGAGACTCAGGTATTATCGTCAGGCTTACCCTAGGTTAGCTTTGTTCCATCATCCTATAACTTCAGAAAATAGCCAAAAAAAATTCCGCTGTCCTACAACCCTTCGTTAGCCTTTGCAATTTCGTTTCCAGATTCGGTTTGTTGGGTTTGTGTCCGTGGTCAAGTCTTGTTGCTGGTTTAGGTTGTGTTCATTGTCATAGTTCAATCGTCTGTTGCCGTGTTTTGTTTCCGCTGCTATCCCATCCACCATTACCGGATCACAAGTCGTGCCATCACACTACTCAACTTGCCCTCTCTAGCCGCCTTGCGTGAACTCTCGCCGTGCAAGCCCTAGATAGGTTGCGAGCCACCTTGTGTTCATCGCCTTGCATCACAGCCCCTCTTGTGTTCATCTTGCGCATCCAATCGCTGCATATACCAGGAAAGTTTTGCCCTAACCACCGCCGTGCTATCTGCCGATTTGTGCCTCTTCAAAACCATAACTTGAGGTACCTTCACTAAAACGGGCATAACTTTTCGCTCGGTGCTCCGTTTTGGCTCAAATTTTTACAGCAGCTTCATGACTCCATTACGGGCCGACCCACACCCACCTTTGTGTGGTGTGGTTCCTCAAAAAATCAAAAAATTGGGAGCATAATTTTAAAAAATGGTTTACTGTCTTGCACGCTTTTCGGCAAACGTGTCTGATTTTTTGTAGACCACATCTGACCTGAGTTTGAGCTCTCAATTTCTGTGCTTCCATCTCTGGTGATAAGTATTTAAGGAAAAATATAAAAAAATAGTTCAAAAAATGAAAAGTTGTGATTTCTACTAGTCATGCCCTAAAAAAGAGGAAAAAGGCTGAAAGTGTTGTTTGCTTGGTCTGTGAGCTTTATCCATCATCTTTTGTTCCAACTTGTTGTGCTACGTCTAGGACACATCTTAGCCATCAATTGCGACTTGTACTTTGGATACTTATTGAACTTGGCTAATCTGCATTCGATTTTGTTCCACAAACACATATACTGTGCCTATCCTACAGCTCCACATACTCTCTTCAGTTCAGTACAGCGAAGGACCTTGCAATCTTGGCACCACTTCCTCACAGGTATCACGACCCATCCACCGGTTGTACCATCCACTGCTTGCATTGGTAAGAACCTGGTAAGAACTTGTTAAGTCGCGTGTGAGGGTGTGATTCCACCAGACAGCCCAACTAGCTCGTAGGGTCTTTCTTGTTAACTAACCATGCCAGACGACGTGCCTATTTTGAAAAGTGAGTTGCAGGAGAACATCAACGAGCTAAAGGAGTTCTTCATGAAGGAGATTAGCAAGCTCACAAAGGAAGTCCAAAGCGACAATTATACACTTGAAGACGTGAACAGACGGGGCTCCACTTTGACCACAAGGGTGCAACATCTTGAGATCAATGGTGCCAAAGAGGAGACATTCGATGATGATAATTATGGGCACCCTGAGGACATTGTCTATGGTCCTGATGGTAATGTTGACGATAGGATGACAAGCACCAATCGTGCCCGTCGCATCCTTGCATGCAACAAAAAAAAGGTATGGGAGGTAACCGCACTCGTGCTCATGATGATCCTTATGCTAAAGTTAAGTTTACCATACCATCTCTACTCCCAACTCTAATCCTAATCTAAGAAATGGAAAAGATACAAGAGCTCCCTTCAAGTAAAGACTTGAGAAGTGTGGTGTGTCTTGGGGTGAAGAGGAGGTGGCCTTTTATAGCCTTCCAAGGTCGGTAGCCAGCTTAACTGTCACGCCAACCACCTGCTTAACCTCCACGCTGAAGTTGGTCACGTGACGATGCAGCAGGAGGCCGGCTGGCCTGGTGTAGGCCGATCAGCCTACACCTGGCCCCCCTGGCCACCGCCTTCGTCGTGGACGCTCCTGATTGCTTCCTGAGGTCGGTAACGGTTGCGTTCAGTTGAGGTTGTCCAAGAATCCGAGGTCGGTGGGCCCTTCAATCCATTTGTTTCCCATCTAAGCCTTTCGTGTCCTCGGATCAAACCGACGTTGATTGCACGGTGCTTGATCATCCTGGGTGTTTGCTTGAGCTCCTGGATCAGTGACGTGGCCAGACCTGGCCAGGGGAGGCCGGTCGGCCTGGGCTAGGCCAGCAGGCCTGGCTTTGTGCCAGGTTTGGCCTTTGTTTCACTTGTTTCATCCTACAACCATAACTCATCCAAAACTTATAGAATTTGTTAGTATAAACACATTTATGCATGGAACATGGTATGATCATCCTCATTTCACCGAATTGTTGACGGTCAAAACTAGGTTGTAATGGCCGTCAACACACCCCCAAGCTTAGACTCTTGCTCGTCCTCGAGCAAGGCTAAACTCTAGGTTCGGTGGGTCAGGAGTTGCTTCAATGTGTATACTCTCTAAGTATCTTGTACTTAAGCCAAAACTCAACAAATCATTTGAAAATGTTGGCATAAAAGAGAACTCATACCATGATTCAACGTGGGGCAGCACAGTTCACGTCTTGGGCTGTTGAGAGCTTGAACGGTCATTTTCAAAGTATTTCCTGCAACTTTTCATGTTCCATCTTGGAGATATGAATTTTTCAAAAAGATGGTTAAATCATTTCCCGATGATACTCTCGAGTCACTCAAGGTGTTTAAACCTCACTTATGGTCGGATTGACCAACTTTTCCCTACACTAAAGCTGAAGTGGAGCTGTAGGTAGGGTAAGAGTGGCATACCTTGGTTACTTCTGTTGTCGAGTCGAAGAGTGGTTCACGAGCGATGACACTCGTCAAATTCCGTTCTTTGGAATTCATGGGTTAAAGTGGAGAGGGAGAAGGTGTGATGCTCAAAGGTCTTGGGACTCCTTATTTTCTCTCTCTCATATTTTTGAGATGTTTCTCTCTTCTTCTTTCTTCTCTCTTTTTTTTCGAATACACCTCTTCTCTTACTTTGGTAACAGAGAGGAATTCAACTTTGTATGGAGTAATTGAGGACCTTTGGGGTGAGCTTTGTGATGAGGTGAGTATATGTTATCGACGGTGGACGTCAACCCTGGAGCGGGACTTTGACTAGTCGGACATTTTGAGGCTCAGGTGGATGGGAAGACCGGTAAATGACTAGTGCCTTCTGCAAGCGGACTTCACCATTCGACAAGACTCAAAGCAACTCAAGATACCATATGGTAGGTCATAAGATGTATAACTGTTTAGGCTCTGGATAGGACATTTAAACCATCGAGGAAGATTCACCAAGTGATATTTTATAAAAACTTTCGAGAGGTTCCTTACTAGGCATGCAGTTATACCTCGAAACAAACCATATCAAAACTCACAATAACTTAAACAATGAACTTATGCTCTCCTTCCACAAATAAACATGATGGATCCTTAAATGCCAACGAACTCAAATACTTGGAAAGTAAGGGATTAAGCATGAGGCACTTAAAGGGCATAAACAGAGCAACTATTCATCATTCCAAGGTTATCAACCATATTCCATACCTAAGGAGCTTTTTATTCAACATTGTTTTTTTTATTTTATTTTATTCATAACTATTATATCATCATGGCAAGGCAAGGCAAGGAAAGGCAATGCAAGGCAAGGCAAGACACTTTCGAACATACCTGGGACTCCCCCAAGCTTCGCTGAAGCTCACTGGTAGTACTGGTTGGGGTCGTAGTGCATGTAGTCAAAGAAGCCGTGCATGTCAGTCTGGAGGGATGTGGTCATCCCCCAGTTCTGCTGGGTGAGGTCAGTGTTGTGTGCGACTTCATCTCTGAGCTGCTGCTGCTGCTGCTGCAGAGTCACCGTCTCCAACTTGGTACTAAGATCAGCGAACCCCCAGGAGACCGGTTTTGGTAGTCATACCTGGCGGAGGCAGATGGTCCGACCTACGGGCCGTATCCTGCCGTCCCTTGATGGTAGTCGAACGCCTCCTCGAAACTCATCTGTGCAGTGGGGTTCTCGGGCTGCTGCTGGTAGTCGTACTCGGGCTGCTGCTGGTAGTGGTACTCGGGTTGCTGCTGGTGGTACTCGGGCTGAGGTGCGGTAGAAGTTCCAGCTTCACTGTCATGCCAGGTTCGCCTGCCACGTGTCACAGGGCCTGCAGCACTGTGGCGAGTGGGCTCCTTCCTTCTGAGCTGCATGGTTAGACTTTTCGCTGATCTCAACGACAAAGCCGTGCATGGAAGCTCGACTTCATCGAGGAAACCAGGATAACACATGAAAAGAGTATGGCCAGGGCCCTCGCGTATCAAGTGACCCTGGATGAAATGGTCTATACCAATGCAAGACTGATACTCTTGTGTAGCGGGAAGGAAAGTGACTTGAGCGCCCTGCAAAGCACCAACGTGGGTGGCAATGCGGGTGACTAGCGAGGTTATGTCAATCGTGGCTCCGCCAGTGACTAACCTCTGCCAATCATCAAGCATGCTCATGACAGGCGAGAAACGAATTCTCTTGACCATGGCATAAAGGCACTCCAAATCAAACAAAAGGCAAAGACGCAAATCAACTCGTGGGTGAACCACCATAGCGATCCACTTCACCAGAAAACGAAGAGTGGGGTTTTGGATGGCAGTGATGCTATTTTTCCTCGAGGATGGCTCACCTGTGATGCTATCCCGCCATGCGGCACGGTTGTACCGGTGGTTAGTCACCAACAGGGTAGCGTCAATGATGCATCTCTTGTTGAAACCAAGAGCCTCACTGAGTTGCTTCGGGGTCAAGGTAAAATCCTCGTTGAAAAACTGAAAGCAAATGTTTGTCTCGTTGGGAAGAACTTCGATTTTCAAACTCATCACAAACTCCATAGTGAGAAAGTGTGAACCTGTTTCCGGGACGGGGTAGAAGTTTTGCCATCCGGCGTTGTTGAAAGCCCGTTCCATGTCTCCTCCGAGACCAGTTCTGATCAGCAGCATGGGGTCGAAGTACTTGGCATGCGTGTAGTCGCGGGTCTGGAGCTTGGCAAGCACCGTTCTCTCTTCTTCAGACCGAGCGATGATGTGCTCAATCCGGGTCATGATCCGGATGCGGAGCCTGTTCCGGGGCACTTCTTGCCTCTCCTCCTCCTGGGACTCTGTGTCTTGTTGAGCAGAGTCAACAGACATAGTGTCTCGGGAGGCAGACGATCCCTAAGAGCGGCGGGAGCTTGAAGAGCTGAGCTTGGTTACGACTCCACGTGCCGTCTGACGTGCCCTTGACCACATGATTCCTGCAAAAAGGTTAGTCTCACAATACCCGAAGGAAATCAGGGGTTAGGCAGTCAGAAGTTAGGCGTTCTTGTGGGAGATTAATCACCACAACTTGGTTAATCGTTCTTGTGGGGTAAGAACCACCAGAAACGTTCTCATTTTATCGACAGGGGTTCGTTCTCACAAGAATTCAAGGATGGATTTTAGCAGAATCTTCTTGTGGTTCAAATTCTAACCTTGCTTAGAGATTTTCGAAATTTAGCATGAGGGAGAAGGGAAGTGCTCAGGATGCTTGTATACCTGTACTTGGGGCGAGTTGCTCCTGAGATGGGCGCCGGCTTTTATAGAGGGGAGTCGGGGGCAGGCCGGCCGGCCTGGATGGGGTCGATCGGCCCCCATCTGGCACGACTGCTGCCCATCTCGTGCGTCGGTGGTCACAACGCTGTGCATTGTGCCCTGGTAGGTGAGGATGGGACGGCGACGGTGGAGGAAGGACCGGCCAGCCTGAGTGGAGCCGGTCGGCCTGACTGCTGTCCAAGTTCCTTTATCCTTTTGTGTCGTGCCCATGCACATGTGCCTGCTTCTTGCTGCTGTGATCTGGCCATAGAAAATGAAAAGTGGGGCCGGCCGGCCTAGGTGGGGCCGGTCGGCCTGGAATTTGGCCGGAATTTTTATATATATGCTAAGTGATGCACAAATAAATATGAATGCAAGTTTCGAAAATTAAACATGCTGATTTGAAAGAAAGATTTGGAAAAGGAAACCTATTCTATATGCAATGCATGGATACGTACCATATACCTTATGGCGAGGGCTCGAGTTTTACGTCCTGAGCGAAACTTTCCGATTCTTCGTTCGGGGCTGCTTTCACCCGCCATTCCTTTCGGGTTGGACGGGGCTTGGTTTCAACTTCCTTGTTGCGCTTTGCTTGCTCTTCCAGCGCTTTGGCTCTTGATATCCTTCGCCGCGCATGATAGCGGTCATGCCTTTTCTTTTCTTTGGCGGCGAGGGCTTCCACCATCTTCATGAGTGTTTCTATGGTTGGCATCCTGGGATTTCTGGGTGTGATTTCTCTGACCATATTGACTTGTTTAGGGGTTCTCCTTAGGACGGAAGGAGAAATTCTCCGTTTCTCCATTGATCCTGAGTTGAATAGTCCCTTTTCCCACATCGATGTTTGCATTCGCGGTACTCAAGAATGGTCTCCCAAGAATGAGAGAGTTCTTGGCTTCAACTTCCATGTCAAGGACGATGAAATCCACAGGGACGAAGAAATCCCTGATCTTGACTGGGACATTTTCCGCGACTCCGTGTGGGTAGCGGATCGATTGATCAGCTAGCTGCAAACACATGGGTGTAGAGACAAGCGAAATATGCTTAAGGTGGTCAAAAACTACCTTTGGCATTACGGTGACGCTCGCCCCCAAGTCACATGGGGCATTGTCGAAATCATGGCCTCCAATTGAGCATGAGATTGTGGGGAACCAGGATCTTTCTTTTTCTTGAGGCGGGGACCGAGTATGGCAGAGCTGCATTCCTCAGTTAGCTGTACCGTCTCCCTTGTGGGTAGAGTCCTCTTGTTGCTAACTATGTCTTTGATATACTTGGCATACGTCGGGACCTGCAAAGCATCAAGAAGTGGTATATTGATGTATACCTTTTTGATTACCTCGACGAACTTGTCAAATTGTTCGTCGGCGACAGGTCTTCTCCTCCGTTCGGGGAATGGGAGGAAAGTGGGATCACAGTTTTCACTAGAGGCCTTCGGTGCCTCGTTCCCCTCCTTCGAGACAGGGATGGATTCCTCGTCGTCTTCCTCTTCGGCGGCTGGCTCGGTGTTGCTAGATTCCTTTTGTTGGGTACCTGCATCTTGGGGGTTGTGTGGATCCCACATGGACCTACCAGCCCGCATGGTTACCGCACTAACATTTTACTTAGAAGGGACCTCCGGTTGCCCTAGTAACTTACCCGCATTTGGGTTAGGACAAGATGCGGCCAGCTGAGCTACTTGAGTTTCAATCATCTTATTGAAGCTCAGCTGGTTCTTAACAACAGAATTAAACGCTTCGATCTGGGAGGCCATCGACTCCATAACTTTATCATTAGCAAGAAATTTCTTGCTAATGCTATCGTTAATTTGTTTTTGGCCATACCAGATATCTTTTAACGACGGTTGAAAACCGTTGTTAGAGTTATTACCTTGCTGTTGGCCGAAGGGAAAGTTGAGCTTGGAATTCCAACCTTGCTGAGGACGGAAGCCTGAATTGTTGTTGTTTCCAATGAAGCAGGCTTCCTCTTGTGTCATCGGGCAGCTGGTACCCGAGTGTCCTGTTTCTCCACATGTTTCACATGTGATTCGGTCTTCCACAATCTGACTCATCTCCTTTCCAGGAGATTCAATCTTCTTCAAGAGAAGGTCCATCTTAGCGGTCAGCATGTCGACGGAGTCAATCTGGTGTACTCCTTTGGTGCGGGGAGCTTGTCTCTCTCCCACCCAACTTTGGTGAGAGGATATTTTCTCAATTAGTGCCTTCACAGCGTCTACATCTAGCGAGAGGAAAGCTCCTCCCGCAGCTGCATCCAAGTGCTCTTGCGATCGGCGGCTCAGGCTGTGGAAGAAGTTTTGAGTGATCAACCAATCTTCCACACCATGGTGGGGGCAGGCTGCAATGTACTCTTGCAGTCGCTCCCAAGCTTCTGGGACTGACTCTCCGTCTAGCTGCTGAAAGCTAGTGATTTTTCCTCTGAAGGGCATTGGTCTTGCCCACGGAAAATACTTGGTCAGAAATGCGTCGGCGCATGTCTACCAGCGTCCTTCAAAGGATGCTTTGTTGGCATAGAACCACTCCTTGGCTTTCCCAAGTAAAGAAAATGGGAAGAGCTGTAGGCGGATGTTGTTGATCGGTGTGCCATTGGGGTTGATAGTGCTACACACCTCCAGAAAATTCCGAAGGTGAGCGTTGGCATCCTCAGTTGCCTTTCCGCAGAAAGGACTGGCCTGGACCATGTTGACTAGGCCAGACCTCAGCTCAAATCCCCCTTCCTGTGTGTTCGACAGTCCCGGAAAGTTGCTGCTTGACGGGGCTGAGAACTCACGGAGTGTCTTCTTTGGCTGAGCCATCTCTGGTGATTCTGGGGCCGAAGAATACGATGAACATGTGTCTGGTTCGGACTCGGAGTCGGATGATGACTCGAGAATGTTGCTTGAGCTGAGTGAAATCTGAGGAGGTACGACTCTTTTGCGCACTACTCTTCCAACGCGTTCTGGATTTGGATCAAAGTTTGACGGTAGGTTGAACCAGTCATGCACTACCATGCGCTTGTAGATGGATTGCCAGGTGAGGATCGATGTAGGTTGTGTTGGTTAGTTTGGGAGCCATTGGTGGTTTAGTTTGATGACGAGAGCCGTTGATTGGCTGATGGCCAGGTGCTGTCCGTGTGTGTCTAATAAGCTGAACCTTGGAGGGAATCTTGCCTTCTAGAAAGTTTGTATCCTCTGCGTATTTGGGATTTAAATTTCCAGTGGCTTAGCTCATATCAATGGCCATGAATTCTAGGTTTTGTGCTCATCTGAGAATGGTTTGATAGCCCGGTGCCAATTTTTGAGTGCTTAAATGCTCTTGAGATTAGGCTTTGCCAAATGTGACAGTAATAGAGTTGCTTTATTTTCTGCTATTATTAGCTTTGATGGAATTTGAATGCAAAACATTACTTAGCTGATATTAATTATGTTGAAGGATAGGATAGATCCAGGCACCTATGTGTTAGAAATATTAAGCATCTTTCTCAATTTGGACATTTTCATGTACTGTTGTTATTCTTCTATGTGACATGTAGTTGGCCTAGTCTTGACAAAAAGCTGAGTCCGTCCGCTTATATTTGTTGTGCGAGTCCGCCCTAGCTAAAATTTTTTGCTAGCTCCGCCGTTGGGCCAGAGCACGCAAAAGACAAAGGTCCGGTCGGTAACCGCGTTTCTCGTGGCCTCCTTGATCGATGCAGCCTCCCTCTCTATCTTTGACGGGGAACGACGGCGGCGCAGTGGGCAAAGGACAAGACGTTTGTGTGCTGGTTGCTGAGGCCTACAACGTGAGGGCCTGTTGCTGCATATGCTGTACATATCAACCGTTGGGCCCCCTTTTGCTTTGGGCCCACCGGCTTTGGTAGCAAAATATGAAAAGACGATTGAAAGTAATCACGTGCTGCAACCTTAGCGTTCCTACACGGTGGACTAGAGGGCATGCTGCGTGCGTGGAGGCCATCTGATGTGCGTGGGGGCCTGCTGTCTGCTGACCTGCACACATATACTACTAGATGTTGGGGCCCCTTCTCCTTTGGGCCCCCGGCCGCGACTCTGATGCATGGGGCCAGAGTAACGCAGATGTTGTCAGTCCCGGCTCATGTGAGCCCCGATAAAGTCGGCCGTCTATGGTAGGTGGGCCTGCCGCCCCCGTCGCCGACCGCCGCCCCCGACTTCCTGCGGCCTCGGCCGCCTCCGTCGACCGCCGCTGACACTAATCAACCAACTGTAGTGCCCGCCGCCGACGCCGGCCCAACCACCGTCTCTCACCGCCCGGCCGTCAGCACCCTCGCCAGCCAGCCCTCCAACCGTCGCCCGCTGCCTCCGTCGGGCCGCCGGCTGCTCTCAAGTTCCCTTTTAGAGCTGGGAGCTCGAGCCACCCCCAACCCCGAACCCTAAGGAGCTCGGCGGCGGGGTCTTGGCCCCACCTGGCAGCAGCGCCGGCGCAATTCGGGGCTCGCGAGGAAGCCCCGGTGCAGCGCCACATTTTCGGGGGCCAGAGCCGGCCCTGCCCCCCTCCTATTTATGCTTGAAGCCCACCAACAAGAAAGAGTTGTGTATAGTAACAACATAAAAGCGTTGCGATAGACACATTTTTTATTGAAATGAATAGAATGTTCGTTACAATAAGGGTTACAAGTTGCAACGACGTTATCGACTATTACAACCAAACATTGTCGTGGCTATGTAACCATGCTATTACATCCACTCGCCATATTTGATGCAATATTCACCTCCCTATTGCAACATCACATCAAGATTAATGTAACCTGATAGAGCTGAAGTGCCCGATCTTTCGGTGAGTGGAGGATAATTTTGATTTGGTGGAAGTCGACCCTCACGATCCGACTACGACGAGCGAACCCGAAGCGCCAATGCAATCGCTGAACCAACTCCCTGTGGTTACCGACCCTGTTGCAATCAAGATCAGAACTTCCTGTACGCAATCAAAGAACGAACAAGAAAAAGAAGGCGAGCAATCTTAATATCACTTGAAGGTGGAGTTCTGAATCACACGAGGACAGCACGTATTTGTACGTGTTCGGTGTAGCTAAAGCTAGATGTAAAACAAAACTCAAGTGTTCTTGGCGGTGGCTAGGAGGTATATGATAGGGGGAGGACGTCCACAGGGGTGCTGGGGTCGTGCTCCAACCCTAGGATGCGTCCCTAATGGACCAAACTTGATACACAACCCGTGGGCCAAAATAAGGTGTCGCAGCACCTGGACAGAAAAACCTTCGATCAATGATTTGACGATTGCGGCCGCCTCGGGACAGATATGTACATGAGTTCGGATCCGTATGAAAGTAGACTTCATAAGCTTTCCATCAAGTACTTGAACGCCCCAAACGGAGTCTAGATGAAGTCGTGGCGGCCGTTGAAAGTCAAGACTTTCCTGCAGTCCGAAACCAGCGTTTCCAAAACGTGTTGGATTCAATCTCTTTATTTCCTTAGACCAAAAGTGACGTGATAGCCTGGTGTAAAACGTGGAAATACTTTGACTTGGTCCCCAATCGACCTCTTTGGTCCTCCATGCCTTCCATGTGTGTTTAACACTCTTCATGTATTTCATGTCCTCATCATCCTCCCCCTCTTGACGAAAAGCCGTCCTCGGCGTCAATTGTACTTGAAACCGATCCTGCACAACGCAAAGGAGAACGGGGTTACGAAAACAAAAGAAACCAAATTTATTGGGAGGAGGAGAGTCACCATGCTTCGAATTGTCAAATGTGTCATCTCGCATAGACATTTCAGCAGGAATGTAGACTTCTGGATCGGACGACACAATATGGTTGTCAACATGATCCTGCACAAGATTAGTACCAGCAAAAGACAAAGCATACATAGGTAGCAACCAGCAAAACTCCCCTTCTTTGGATTGAGCATGTTTCTTTAAAACAAAGCTAGAGAAATTGGATGTGACATGATTATTCTTAGTGCAGCTCTCTAACTTATCACATTGTTGTCCAACCAGATTTGAACAAATATAAACTCGATGCACCATATATTCTCCATTGTGATTATATTTGCCAATGAAGTGATATGTGTTCCTAGATAAGCATGGCAATTTGAGATATGCAAGAAATCTTTCCTCCAAACAATTTAGGTTACATAGAACAGCAAAGTCAATATAACCTAAAGTATTTAAAGAAGATAGCAATTTTTGCTCATCATTTGCACAAGTAATTGGAACAAACATTTGATTTTCAGCATAATTATATGGCTCCAAAGCATGTGTATCATCATGATTAAGTAATTGTGGCAGAGGAATAGAAGAATCACTATCATACAACTCTTCTTCATCACAAGGTACATCAAGCAAATGATCTTGTGACAAAGGCAAAAGTAGTAAGGGTTCTACCGATAGTTGCTCTATGTTATCATGTTTAATTTCAGCACAAGGGTGTGATTTTAAAACATGTACAACAGAAGCATTGTCACACAATTCATCTTTATCACAAGGAACAATAAGCACATCATCATGTGACAAAGGTTCATCAAGAGATGGTTCCACTAATAATTTCTCTATGATAGCATGAGGTGTGGAAAAATTCAGCACAGTAGAAGTGGTCTCACCTTCCGTGAGTGGAGCACCTGTCGTCGACGGCGCTGTTGTGGCCGTCCTCTCGCGCGGTGTAGTGTTAGACGTGGATGGCGTAGGGAGAGCAGGATCTGCGCTGGATGCCGGGCTTCGTCCTGCAAAAGAGTTAGTATATGTCGTCGAGCGGCGTCCCTGCACTTCATGTTCAGCTTTGCAAGCATATTCAAACAATGTGGTCATATCAGCATAAGTATTAGAATCAAGTATGTCCTGAATGTCGCGGTTCAAACCACTACGAAAACGTGCCATAGCAGCGGCATCCGTCTCAAATAAACCACAACGGATCATACCCTTTTGTAATTCCTGGTAATATTCCTCAACAGATTGTTGCCCTTGCTGAAACCGCTGCATTTGTTTAAGCAAATCTCGGGCATAATATGAAGGTACAAAGCGACGACGCATAGCAACTTTTAATTGAGCCCCAGTGGTTGGAACAGCCGTGGGATGGTTTAGCTTATATTCACGCCACCACATTAAAGCAAAAAGAGTAAATTCACTAATAGCAGCGTTAACTTGTGCACTAGCAGGAATATCATGGCATGAAAATTTTTGTTCTACCTCTAACTCCCAATCAAGATATGCAGCAGGATCATATTTGCCATTATAAGATGGAATTTTAAATTGAATCGTAGCAAATGAGTCAATGTGTGGATGACATACCACACGGCGGGCACAACCGTGGCGATCTCCATCGTCTAGCTCCATGTCACTGTTATAGTCCTTGTGCAACGCCGTGACCGACGTGGACCACGCATCGAATCGTGCCACGATGCTGTTGACGTCTCCTGACATGATTAGCGCAAACACAAAAACAAATCCTACGGCAACGAAGGTGTGGATGGAATGCTCACAAAGATGCTGCGATCAAGTTCTTATCCGTTCTTACCAAGCAACAGGGGTGACCTGCAAGCAACAAGTAGCACCTGCGAAAGATTGGAGCAGCGATTGCCTGGAGAAACAAAGTCGGCTCGTCGTAGGAATATGTGTAGTTCTGGGTAGGCTGCACTCAAATCAAGGATTAGCACAATCAATCAATAATGCAAAGCTGAATTATAGTGCTAAACACGTAACAAAGCTACTGGAAACAAGTGCCACGCGCTATGGATCGAGCAAAGGTAACAAGGAAGTGGGATGCATAAACAGAAAATCTCCCGGGCCGCGTTACGCTGTGTAAACGGCGTTTTTTGGCCTCGAAACCAACGGCACCCGGCACTGAAATTTTGTAAAGTTTCCAGAAAAAATAGAACGCTGAAATCGGAGATCCGAGCGAAAAGTTATGGCCGTGTTCGTGAAGGTGTTCGAAACTGCCAAAAAGAAACTTCCAAACGAAAACCGAAATGCTAATTCCTTTTTTTTATTCTTTCCTTTTTCTTTCTTTTCAAAACTATCCTTTTTTTATTTCCTTTTTTTTCTTTCCTTCTTTTCTTTCCTTTTTCTTTTCTATCTCTTTCCAAACTGCGAACGCGCGGCAGCCGAACCGAGTAGGACTCGGATGGTTGTAGGGTTTGTGGTGAAGATGTAGAGCGGCGGCGGCGGCGTCGTGTGGTGGTGGCAGCGGCGGCGGGAGGTGGTGGCGGCGGCGGCGGAAGCACAAAGTAACCAGCAACAATTGAACGTGAAGCACACAAATTCAACAACGCAAATTATTGAAAGAAAGTGCAAGGCAAAGAATGGTGTTGGGACAATGATCTATCCTGAATTGTTTTTGTTGGTTTTTGTGGACTGTAGGTAATGGAACAACACTCGATAAAACTCACCGATCAACCTGGACTTTTGATACCACTTGATAGAGCTGAAGTGCCCGATCTTTCGGTGAGTGGAGGATAATTTTGATTTGGTGGAACTCGACCCTCACGATCCGACTACGACGAGCGAATCCAAAGCGCCAATGCAATCGCTGAACCAACTCCCTGTGGTTACCGACCCTGTTGCAATCAAGATCAGAACTTCCTGTACGCAATCAAAGAACGAACAAGAAAAAGAAGGCGAGCAATCTTAATATCACTCGAATGTGGAGTTCTGAATCACACGAGGACAGCACATATTTGCACGTGTTCGGTGTAGCTAAAGCTAGATGTAAAACAAAACTCAAGTGTTCTTGGCGGTGGCTAGGAGGTATATGATAGGGGGAGGACGTCCACAGGGGTGCTGGGGTCGTGCTCCAACCCTAGGACGCGTCCCTAATGGACCCAACTTGATACACAGCCCGTGGGCCAAAATAAGGTGTCGCAGCACCTGGACAGAAAAACCTTCGGTCAATGATTTGACGATTGCGGCCGCCTCGGGACAGATATGGACATGAGTTCGGATCCATATGAAAGTAGACTTCATAAGCTTTCCATCAAGTACTTGAACGCCCAAACGGAGTCTAGATGAAGTCGTGGCGGCCGTTGAAAGTCAAGACTTTCCTGCAGTCCGAAACCAGCGTTTCCAAAACATGTTGGATTCAATCTCTTTATTTCCTTAGACCAAAAGTGACGTGATAGCCTGGTGTAAAACGTGACAATACTTTGACTTGGTCCCCAATCGACCTCTTTGGTCCTCCATGCCTTCCATGTGTGTTTAACACTCTTCATGTATTTCATGTCCTCATCACAACCAAAGTACGACGTGGCAATAGCGTCCAACAAAAGCAACGCAAACTAAAAAAGTTGATGTAGCATCATTTTATTGCAACCCAATAACCATTATTGCAACTAACAGATGTGGTGGCAAACCTCTTATCCAATTGCCACAAAAATGGGAAAAATGGTTGCAAGAGCATCATTCTTTTGCTACCAAAGCCATACATATCGCAACACAACTCATTCGTTGCATTACACTCACATATTACCACCAAAACACTATTTGGTTGCAGTACAACCCCCCTATTGCAACCACATGGGTGTCGTTGCTCTTATACTTCATGGCTATAGGGTAAATTCCCTGTAGTGATAACTTTAGCCAATTGCTTCCCCGGCAATGGCGCCAGAAATGCTTGTTGGCACTCCTTAGCGTCACGTTTTTAGCAACGCTCAAGAGCGCAAAGATATATGTTGTTGTATGCAAAATGGATTCTGCAAGCGCACAGAATATATCTCGTTGTAGCACTTCACCTCGGGAGTTATCCTAGGGTATCGTATTTATATTTCCGCAGGGAAGCAGATGGTTAAAGTGTATTGAAGAATGATATGATAAATCTTGCCAGAAATATCAAGCCAAAAACCCAAGGGTACAAACTCTAGGTTTGAGGGATAATGGTCAAATGAATGACCGGATAGAAGGTCTGAAAGACCAGCGACACACAGAAGCTCCTATGTCCATAGAAAAGGAAAGATGTTAGGAGAGACCGGACTTAGATACTTCATAAGTCAGAGCAAAAGACACTCTAGCCTTAGCCTAGACTCTAGCTTAGACACCGGGAACAGAGCTCGCTTCGACGGCTAGAACGGGAGAACCTCAGAACGGGGTGAGAGAGGGGGTTCTCCGGGCTCAGCACTACTGTTATGAATACACCCGAACATGGTGGACTACGAAGGACGGACAGGGCTGTCACCACCTGCCACCTACCACTGCAGTTCCGTGGGGTGCAACACACTTCCTAGTTAATCAACAAGCCAGACACCACGTCTGCACTCGAAGATTAAGATTTCTCTTGAGGCCTGTCAAGAGAAATCCCCGTCTTCCCTAAGGCGTCTTACGGCCCGGTCAAGGCGAGCAAACCCGCGAGATAAAACCCGGTAGAGCTAAAACTAAACTCTACACTAAAACTAAAGGGAGACAAAACTTAACTCTGAAAAGAGCTAAGAACTTTATTCTAAGAAAGAGCAAGAAATAAATATGAAAGATAACTTAAGCTCTGAATAAGATAGTATTGTTATGATAAACTCTTCAAAAGAAGAAAAGGATACAAGAGCTTTACCAGAACTCCGAAGACTCTGAAGATTCTAGCGATGCTCGACTCGACTCTACTCCCAACTCTAATCCTAATCTAAGAAATGAAAAAGATACAAGAGCTCCCTTCAAGTAAAGACTTGAGAAGTGTGGTGTGTGTCTTAGGGTGAAGAGGAGGTGGCCTTTTATAGCCTCCCAAGGTCAGTAGCCAGCTTAATTGTCACGCCAACCACCTGCTTAAGCTCCACGCTGAAGTTGGTCGCGTGAGGATGCAGCAGGAGGCCGGCCGGCCTGGTGTAGGCCGATCGGCCTACACCTGGCCCCCCTGGCCACCTCCTTCGTCGTGGACGCTCCTGATTGCTTCCTGAGGTCGGTAACGGTGTCGTTCAGTAGAGGTTGTCCAAGAATTTGAGGTCGGTGGGCCCTTCAATCCATGTGTTTCCCATCTAAGCCTTTCGGGTCCTGGGATCAAACCGACGTTGATTGCATGGTGCTTGATCATCCTGGGTGTTTGCTTGAGCTCCTGGATCAGTGACGTGGCTAGACCTGGCCAAGGGAGGCCGGTCGGCCTGGGCTAGGCCGGCCGGCCTGGCTCTGTGCCAGGTTTGACCCTTGTTTCATATGTTTCATCCTGCAACCATAACTCATCCAAAACTTATGGAATTTGTTAGTATAAACACATTTATGCATGGAACATGATATGATCATCCTCATTTCACCGAATTGTTGACCGTCAAAACTAGGTTGTAATGGCCGTCAGCACCAACCAGTTGTTCCAGCTTGCTATGCTTGCAGAAAAAGAATTGCAGGGTCGAAGTAAGAGCACCTACAGCAGCTACACGCCCAAAACTTTTACACCACCAGCAGCTAGATCGCCGGGTGTCTCTCCTTCCACACCACCAGCGAGTACACGATCATCACCACATGCTCCTACGCCCGTTTTTGAGGTAAGAAATGTGTCACATGTGCAGAACAAGACAACATCTACTTCGGCCAAGACCTCTTCAAGTAAATCTGCAAACATTGTGTGCCACCGCTGCAAGGGTATGGGACATGTCATCAAGGACTGCCCAAGTACTCGCGCTTTCATCGCTACGCTTGACGGTGGATATGTAAGTACTAGTGATGTTGAAGATGATTCGGAGGAAGAAACGGGTGAGGCCATTAATTCCTTGGCTGCATTGGCGGGTTTTCCTAGTCTCATGGTGCAGCGTGCATTGAGCTCTAGAGAGGAACAAGAGGAAGTAGAGAAGATTCAGCGCAAAATATTATTTCACATGTACCTCATTGTCGGTGATATGATCTCCGGCAGTCTTCCACAGGGTAGCCCATGGAAGTGATTTGTATGTAGGGAAGATCGAAAAGATCGGAAGCAAGATGGTTAGGATGGACAGACACAAGGGTTTAGACAGGTTCGGGCCGTCGACTCGACGTAATACCCTACGTCCTGTTTTTGGGGTGTTGTATTGCGTGGATTTCGCGATGAGATGAGATGTGTTGTGGTTCGATGTTTTGGAGGGGGTCCTTGCCCGCCTTATATATCGGGGGGCAGGGTTACAAGTCGGTTTGTAGCCGATCCTATCTCTAAGGATCCTTTCCTTCTTTACAAAAACTCCTATTCTAACAAGAACTTCTCCTTCCAGATCCTTCCTACATGCGCCGACTTGTCCCGCACGTCATCAGGTCCAGAACGGTGGGCCGGGCCGCCCCCTATTGGTGGGCTGCCAGGCTTGCTCGTGAGGTACCCGGGTACTATACCCCCCACACTCATCGTTCAGAATTGTCGTGTTCTCACCGTCATTGATAGCGGAAGTTGCAATAATTTGGTGAGTTCAGATTTGGTTGAGAAGCTTGGCTTGCCCACTCGTTCTATTTCATATCCTTACCACCTTGAATGGTTCAACAGTAATGGTAAGGCTAAGGTAACTAAATCGTCACATATACATTTTTCTGTTGGTTCTTATCATGACTATGCTGATTTTGATGTTGTACCTATGAAAGCATCATCTCTTTTGTTAGGCCGACCATGGGAATTTGATAATGATGCTTCACATCGCTTTCATGCATAAGAACAAGAAAATTACGTTGCTTCCTTTATCTCCTGACTCCTACCGAAATTAAGAACCATTTTAAGGAGATTGCTGAAAATACTAAGAAAGAAAGTGCTAGCAATACCTCTAATGATGATACACATAAAGGGATTAAGTTTAAAGGATGTGCTTTTATTGCTACTACATCTGCTACTACTGCGTTATGCGATAATCCTGATGCACCTTGTGATACTATGCTTTGTCGAGAAATCATTCCTGTTGCCAGTGATCATCTGTCTTGTGCATCGCATCCCATTGTCACTAAACTTTTGCAGGAGCTTGATAATGATGGAATGGCGTCGAGAACGACTTCAGTTCAAGAAGGTGGGATGATGAGGACATTGCCACGCTGAACATGCACATGCTACAGGCTTCCCCAAGCTACAACTCGTCTCCAACTCAGCCGCCACGTTCAGTTCGGATTCAGCCGACATCTCTGCACGGTTTCGGCGATATCTCCCTCTTACGACATCAAAACGAGGAGTATAAGTATATGTTGGAAAGGGGATGATGACGCCGTTGTTTCGGTTCTGGTCCTAGCTCTAGAAAGTTCGTGGATCTCGCTGTGTGACCACGACAAGGTGTTGCGTCACCAGTTTTGGGCCTTTTCAGGCTTTGTATCATGTCGGGCCTTTGGCCCAAGTTGAGGACGCCCTACCTGGTGCGCCTCCAACCCTAGGACGCCCCTAGGCTAATAAACTCAGCAGCCGCCGCCGCTTAGACTCAGGTTTTTCTTAAATTATTCTGTTTGAGACAGTGTCTCCGTTCATCGGTTTGTCAAACCCCAACTCGTTTGCTTAATCATTCATCTACAGATTGTCACTATATTTGAGAGTTGCGTTCTTTCGAGTTCTTGCTTGTGTTCTTCATTTCGCAGGCAGGGATTAGCCTTCTTGGCGAGGTCAACCGGATTTTGACTACGGTTGATAACCAGAGGAGTCGTGGTGCTAAGATTGCAGGGTTCGAGTTTGCTGACTTGAAGCCGGTTCGGTGTGTCGTGCTCCGCCAAAAACGAATTATCCTTTCCTTGACGAAAGATCGGGCACCCTAGTTCCCATCATCCTTACCCTCACCATTTTTATCTCCACCGCGAGACACAAACACCGGCGAAATACTCCGGCCACACCTTGGCAAACTCAAATCGCAGCGGCGCACAGATTGCCCATATCACCCTCGACAATTTCAGCACCTCATCGCTTGAAGTCCGGCTGCCGCTCGATGAGGATTCCAAATCCGGTGGCCAAACACCATTGCCGCTGTGTTCATCGATTCGTCATGGTCAGGGAGTTTTAGCCTGATTCCTTGCACCCACGCCCTCCTCGTCAGCTTGTGCACCCATTCTGGCCATAACGTGGCCTTCTACCTCCCTGTGCAGCGCAGGACCTCGGCGCCGAGCTCCATTCGCCACCACAACTGGCGCCCGTGGAGCTCCGCTGTGCCGCTTCCTCCTCGTCGGTGTGCCGCTGCTGGTGAGCCCCCACGGCCTTGGGGCAAGCCCCGCTGCTCTTCAATCCACCTGCCGCTGCGAGGACATTATCTTGCTTTCCTTGTAGTGGTGGTGGGAGGAGCAACAACATCGGAGAGAGAAGGGCCGAGCAATTCCCTGTTGTGGCTTCTTATTTTTTTTGCTCCCCCAGCGGCCCCACCGCCACCTCACCTGGCCACCCCGCCACATCACCCGGCCACCCTGCCACCTCACCGGGCCACCCCACCGTATCACCTGGCCTTCCCGCCACCTCACCCTCCGCCTTGAGCCTCATCACTCCCGAGCGTTGATGGGATCGAGAGAAAGGGGATCGGGAGGGTGCCGTCGGCACGCCGCCATCATCTGTGGGGCTGCGCCCTTTCCTTTGCACGCAGCTTCTTCTGACCCCTAGTGCTGGCTGCTGGCTCCCTCCTCCTTGGCCGCCAGCGCAGCCACTCTACCATTTGCATGTGCTGCCTCCTCATGTCCGTCCCAAATATCGCTCCGCTATTGGCCCCAAATCCACCATCGCCGCTCCCGTTCGGCCTCCTGCTGCCGTCAACCTCCAAGCTCTCTAGCCACCAACGCCTGTTCTCCACGCACCTTCGTGGAGGGTCAAAGGCACCCACCGCCGATTTGTTTTGTCCAAGGAGGCCAAGAAATGGTAGAATATGTTCTAATAACACTGGTAATTTGTAGTTGGATCTTGCAAATATCATGTGGTTTTGTGTAGTTAGGCATTGGTACTGCAAAGTCATTATCCGTTCAGTTCTTGAACTTGCTATATTATTCAGCATCATTGGAGAATTGCAGTTAGTGAATCAACCCAAGGAAACAACTCGAGAAAATGGATTAGCCCAGGAAATAAGATGTTTAATATCTTGTCTTTTGAGCCTGTACTGCACTACGGGAGAAAGGACTTTCGGTCCCTCTCCCTTAGTGCCGGCTGGGCGGAGCCGGTACTAAAGGAGGCCTTTAGTACCGGCTCCAGCGAATAGTGACGAAAAAACCACATCAGTACGGGCTGGTGTTACCAGCCGGTACTAACGTGCATCACTGTCCCCACCCTCCAACGGACAGATGCCACGTCAGTACGGGCTGGTGTTACCAGCCGGTACTAACCTGACCGTGCATCGCTTCTTCCTCTCTCCATGGCGTGTTAGGAGGAGAGTTTTGCCCATTTTTTTCAAAATTTGTGAGGATTTTACTCATCTAAGTGCGTCAAAGGTTAGCAACTTCATCCTGTCTTCTTTCACGGTGTTTATTTTTCGTTTCATGGTTTCTAGATAGAGAAATTAGTGATTTTAGGATGTGAGGGAAAGTGCATATATTTTTTTATTTGTAGATATGTACAATCGATTAGTTGATTTTTAGAGAAGGTTTAGTAGATAGTATGTATATCACACGTTTAAAGTTATTTGTTTAAATTATTTTATAGTGACATTTGTACATATTATTATTCTAGTTTTTTTAAATACGTCATGTCTTTTTTATTTGTATATTAATTTAAGATATGTGGAATTGATTATTTCAATTTAGAGAAAGTTTACTGGATAGTTTGCATATGACACATTTAGAGTTAATTTTTTCCGAATTATTTTGCAGTGACATGTTATTATTCTGGTTTTTTAATTTTAATTAGAAATCTTATGTAAATCTTTACTTCTAAGTTAATTTGTAGATGGTAATTGTTTTTGAAGAAAATGTTAGTCTTTTGTTGAGAAATAAAAGGCTCGTGGTCATATCAATATGGACCCTGCTGGAGGTAGTGGGACAAGTGATGGTGGTCGTCATTCGTCTCGCGGGAAGGGTAAAACTCCAGTAGGACCTAATGGGAAATCGAAAAAACCAGGAGCTTGGGTGAAAGCATAACTTTCTTTTCTACAAAAGAAACATGAAGAATGTGTTGCAAGGGGTGAGGAACCTGGTTTCGATCTTGAAGATCTGTTGTGGCGCTACGCTCCATCACCACCAAACCAAGCTCCACCATCTGCCGCACCAGGAAAAAATATATCAGAGCATCCTAAGGATTGTTGAAGATCTAGGCCGTGTTGCATGTTGGAAGTGGAGAAATTTATGTTGTTTTGAATAAATTGTGTTGTAATGTTTTATTTTTGAACAACCTTGATCGTGTTGCATGTTGAATTTTGGAAATATATGTTTATGTTCAATAAATAGTGTTGAATCAATTTTGAAATGGAAAATTAAATATTGCAGATGAACCGACAATGGATGTACGACGGCCGAGCCACATCAGCGTGGATTAATGGCCTAGAATCTTTTCTTAATGCAGCAGAGGCCAACAGATCACCAAAGGGTTTAATGTTCTGTCCGTGCAGTGTTTGCCAAAATATGAAGGAATACAAGAAAAGAGAAACTCTATTGTCCCATATTTATGATAGAGATTTCATGAGAAGCTATAACGTTTGGACTAAACACGGTGAATGTGGAGTTATGATGGAAGATAATGAAGAAGATGATGATAACAATGACATTCCAGACTGGGCATTTCTTCATGAAGCTGGTGGCTTTCAAGATGAACCAATGGACGAGTGTGAAGCAAATGTTGCACAAGAGGAGCCACCAGACGAGCTAGGTCAGGTGTTGCTTGATGCACAGAAAGACAGTGAAACTGCAAAGGAGGAGAAGAAGTTTGAGAACATGTCAGAGGATCACCAAAAGCTATTGTACCCTGGTTGCAAACCGGAGCAGAAGAAGTTGGGTACAACGCTGGAGATGCTGAAATGGAAGGCAACTAATGGTGTCACCGATAAGGGATTCAGTGAGCTATTAACCATTGTAAAGAACATGCTTCCCGAGGGTAACGAGCTGCCATCGACAACATACGAAGCTAAAAAGATGGTTTGCCCACTTGGATTGGAGGTACAAAAGATTCACGCATGTCCTAATGACTGTATCTTGTATTGCGGCAAGGAATACGAGAACTTGCAGTCTTGTCCAGTTTGCAAAGCAATGCGGTATAAGATCAGGCGAGACGATCCAGGTGATGTTGACGGGCAACCAGTCAAGAAGAGAGTTCCTGCAAATTTGTTGTGGTACCTCTCTATAATATCACGTCTGAAACGCTTATTCAAGAACAAAGATAACGCTAAGTTGATGCAGTGGCACAAAGAAGATCGTAAGGAAGACAGTCTGATGAGACACCCCGCAGATGGGGCCTAGTGGAGAAACCTTGACCGAGAGTACCCTGAATTTGATAAAGACCCAAGGAACATAAGATTTGATCTTAGTACTGATGGAATTAATCCGTTCAGTGAGTTTGGCTGCAGTAATAGTATATGGCCTGTGCTGCTATGTATCTACAACCTTCCTCCTTGGTTGTGCATGAAGGGAAAGTTCATCATGATGTCGTTGCTTATAGAAGGGCCAAAAGAACATGTCAATGACATTGATGTGTTCCTTGAAGGAGCATCTAGGCCCCTAATTCGATTTTTGCGATTAATGACAACATGATCATTGCGACTAACGTGTGTTTTGCAGCGACAATTAAAAAGTTAGTGCAATGATGGGCTTCCATGGTACTCTTGGCCCCCATCGTTTGGTTTTCATTGTATGAGTGCAAAGGATATGCACAAAGACTAAGAACAAGCTAGTTTCGAGTGTCGATTGGAGTTGAGAGACACTTGAATTAGTTTAGGTCTTTATTTTACTTTGGCCGTACTATTAAGCGCGGTAAAGAGTAGTAGGTTGACCTAGATGAGCCATAGAGTTTAGATGTGGTGCACACTTGTGAAATTGGTGCTAGGTTGCTCAAATGAAGGCTAGAGAAACAACAGTGAAGACCCAAAACTTGAAGAAGTTCAATTGGATAAGTTTTGGTGAGATAGAGAGCACCGGAGTATTTGAGGAAGAGCACCAGAGCTTCTCTGAGGGAGCACCGTATCAGTCGGTGCTTTGTTCAAATGGGATCTCTGTTAGTAGACCAGCGACTGATCCGGTGGTCATCAAAGTTAACCACCGTATGGGTCGGTGCTCGTCGGCTCGGCTCAGCATCGACTCAAATTTGGCTTTGGCAGAAGACAAATAAACCACCGATTGGTACGGTGGTCAGCTCAAGATTGCATCGTATGGGTCGGTGCTCGTCAGCTCGGCTTGCATCAGCTCAAATTCGGCTCTAGAAGAAGAATGTTTATCACCGATTGATACGGTGCTAAGTGTGATGTAGCACCGTATCAGTCGGTGCTTTGTGCTAGTGATTGTTGAAGTTTGAAAGAAATGGAGCACCGACTGATCCAGTGCTCAAGTCAAGCTACCACCGTATGAGTCGGTGGTCACGACTTTTCCAGCTCGAGGGCAACGACTAGTTTCTTGGCTTTGGGCTATATATACCCCTTGGGCTGGTTCATTTGAGCTCTCTTGCCACTCAGGTTCATTGCTAGGCTCATTTGGTGTTCAAGGGCAAGAGAAGCACTTGAAGTGATTTGCAAAGTTCTTAAGTGAAGATTAAGGACATCATTAGTGCTTTGAGAGTAGCAAGTGTGCATCCAGCCATCTCTTTGGCTTGTGTAGGTCAAGTGAGGTTCTTTGCTTGTTACTCTTGGTGATCGGCATCACCTAGATGGCTTGGTGTTGCTTGGTTCTTGGTGAGCTCTCAAGGAGGCGACTGTGAGAGACCCAAGAAGGTTGTGCTCGGTTGGAATCCACCGATTCAAAGATGGAGAAGGATTACCACTAGAGAGCATTTGATCCTTGCACGGATCAAGGGGGAGCTAGACCTTTGCGCGGGTGCTCCAACGAGGACTAGTAAAGAGTGCTGACTCTTTGATACCTTGGGGTAAAAATCGGATTTCTAATCCTCTCTTTACTTTTGGCAATTTACTTTCCGAAATTTCATTTCTTAGAATTGCCATGCTAGTTTAGGGTTTGAACTGTTGCTAAACTTTTGATCGACTAGGATAGCCACACTTTCTAAGGTTTAGGCACGTGTGGTGATTAGGCTTGATCATAGGTTTTAGTTTCCGCAAGAAAAATTTGTAGAAGCCTAATTCACCCCCTCTTAGGCATCTTTATCCTTTCATTCCTGCAATCCTTGATTGATGATCTCTTACTGCTCTGGAAGGAAGAAGGCATACAGGTTTGGGATGAGTATAAACAGGAATCTTTCGACCTTCGAGCTTTGCTTTTCGTAATCATAAATGATTGGCTTGCACTTGCAAAACTGTCGGGACAATCGAACATGAGATATTGCGCCTGCACCCACCATCTAGAAGAAATCGATAGCATTTATTTGAAACATTCTAAGAAATCCGTATACATGGGCCATCGCCGATTCCTTCCTGCCGATCATCCCTTAAGAAAAGAAGGGAACATTTTAAAGGACAATCCAAAACTCGTCCTAAGCCTTTGTTTCGTAACGGAAAGTGTGTGTTTTCGATGATCAAGGATGTGAAGGTAGTATTTAGAAAGGGTCACGGTAGCCAACCTGTTCCTAAGGATGACCAAGAACATGCTCCAATATGGAAGAAAAAGTCTATATTGTGGGACCTACCTTATTGGCAAGTCTTACAGGTTCGCAACGCAATTGATGTGATGCATCTGTCGAAGAATTTTTGCGTGAACATACTAGGCTTCTTGGGAGTGCATGGTAACAAGTCTAAAGACACAATGGCAGCAAGACGCGACATGCATCTACTGACATAACGACAAGGCCTATAACTCAAAAAGAGAGACAAAGGACGTCACTATTTGAATCCTGCCAGCTACAATCTGAGCAAAGAGGAGAAAGAAAGTATGTTTGATTGCTTGAACAGTATCAAGGTTTCGACCGGATACTCCTCAAATATACAAGGCATAATAAACGTGAAGGAGAAGAAAATCCTAAACTTGAAGTCCCATGACTGCCACGTCCTGATGACACAATTACTTCCGGTTGTACTAAGGGGTGTTCCACTGAAAAATGTAAGGTTGTCAGTCATAAAGCTTTGTGCGTTCATGAATGAAATTTCACAGAAGGCCATTACTCCAAAGAATCTGATAAAGCTACATAAAAACATTGTCGAATGCCTTGTTAGCTTGGAGATGATCTTCCCACCTGTGACAACCTAGGTGTTTAGTTAACTTAATCACTTGCTTAACCACTTGTCCTAAGTTAATTGAGAGTACCTTGGCCCCACCTAGATGTTCACTTAAGAAAAGTTCACCCAAAACCCTTTTGATCTTTTGACCTTTGCTGGTTGGCATGACTTGATTTCAAAATTTCTTTTAAGAACTAAAAAATGTGCCAATATGAAAGTTGTTCATCTTTTCATGGGACACAACTTTGTTAATATGGCCCTCGAGAGCTTTTGAGTGCTTCAGCCCCAAATAAACCGGTCAAAGCCAGCCAAACCCAAAAGTTCACGGCCGGCTGACATAGAAGTTCATCGGTTTTTCTCCTCAGTTTTCCCTCGAATCCATACACTATTCATAGGTCAACCTTTGCAAAAGTTGTAGCTGGTAATCTGAAACACAACTTTGCTTTTTGGAGATTTTGAACTTCAGTTCAAAATTTCGGAGAAATTTGGGTTTGAATGGACGCCCGGCATGTGTTCGACGTAATGCCGGCGCTCTCCGGCGCCGCACGTCTAGCGCCGACCGCGCCGCCACGCGGCAGCAGGCCTCTGACACGGACGCCGAGGCCGCGCCCGCGCCTTAAATGCGCCGCGCGCTGTCCCCCGCTGTTCGCCCAGCAAAGCCGCCTTGTCCCCCCGCGCCGTTCCGACCGGACGCGACGGGCGTCCCGCGCGCGCCACGTGGTCGCCGTCGACCCGCCGTTGAGGACCCGATGTGTCCGAGGACCGGTGGATGGTCGCTTCCTGGTGTGATGAGTGATTGACAACGTGGTGTGGATTGACATTTCCCTTGGCTCAAGTATTGCAGGTGTAGAATGCGGCTTGGTTGCATTGGTGCAGGTGAAGAACAGGCGCGAAAGGTCTTAGCCATGGCGGCCTCCGAGGAGCGGAGAGACAAGTAGGCTTGGTTCGAGGGACCCGATGGCCGGTGGATCAAGTGCGGTTCACATGCTGGCAAGAACGAGCAAGGGGACGTGGTTCCGGTGTGAGGTAGCGGCTCACAACCGAAGCTCGTACGCGGACGAGAAGCCGGTGCAATGTGGCGGCTAATGACCGAAGCTTGCGCGCGGGGTTTGGTGATTTGGCCATAAAATCATCGGTGGACGGTTTCCCTTGGTTTGGGCCTCAAAACCAAGGACCGAGGACTCGACGTAGCGACGGCCCGGCCTGCCAGCCAGGGGCGGTGTGACCGGTCCCACCTGGGCAGGTCGCCTATGAGCGTCGAGGAGCTTCGATCTGGAGGACACGCGGCGTGATCGCAAGGCTTGCGTTGGAGGGAAACTAGCTTGCGGTGGAAGGTGTCCCAGCCGGAAAAATCTTCGCGAAAAATGTCATATTCGCCCCTGAGGGGTATGTATCGCTTAGGGGTAGTTTAGTCTTTCGAGCACCACCATTTGGACTATATAATAGACCCCCTAGGGGTGGTGGCTGTTATCTCTTCTAGTTTTCTCTTTGGTTTTCCTTTGAACTAGTTTTCCCTTCATCCCCTTCACCTAAAACTACTTCTAATCTTTCTTAGTTTTGTATAGGTGAATTCATGGTTATGTGATGGAGTTTGTGCTGCTCATCTTTGTGCCATGATTTGATTTCCCGAGCTCCTTTTTGTTTTCCCATTTTCGGAGGTATTTTCGGAGCCATTTTTGGGGGATTTTCGTTCTTCACTTTCTAGCCCGTTTTCTCTCGGATTTCTTTGGGGAAATCACGTATGAGTGCCTTGTGCCTCTTTTGCTGGTGATCCCTTGCCCCCAAACGCCGGGAATCGGTTTAGATTTGAAGTTTTCGGGATGAACTCGTGGAGGGTGTGTTCTTCGCTAGATTTGAAATTCCTGGAGTTCTAGGGAGTTAGAGGCCGAGATTTTTGGGGCATAGCCTCTCCTTGAGGTGTATATCATCTACCCAAAGTTTCGTCTCAAAACTCCAAGCCGTTTGGGAGATCCGTTCTCGAGTTGACCTTTTTCCCGTGCTGTCTGGCAAGACCGGTGCGACCGCCCTCGGATACCGGTGTGACCGCCCCTGGCAGGCAAGGGCGGTGCAACCGCCCCTGGAGAGAGGTGCAACCGCCCCTGGCTGAGAGTTGGTGATTCGTGTGGTTTTCGATCGATTCGTGTTGGATTTGTTCGATTCGTGTTCCGCTGCGATGATCTTGTTCCTAGGGTCAGTAGCCTCTCAGTAGCTACGTGATCTTGGCAAGATCGGTTGGTAGGCTTTGGAGTTGAGTTGGGAGTAGCCGGATTCGTGAGAGAAATTTTTATCGGCTCCCATTCACTCCCCCCCTCTCTGGTCGCCTAATCGGTCCTTCAATTGGTATCAGAGCCGGTTACGGGTCTTTGCGACTCTAACCAGTCTAAGATCCAAAGATGGCGTACCAAGATCGGGGTTCCGGGCCTCTGCACTTCGATGGGAAGAACTACCCAAACTGGGTTGCGCGTATGGGTGCTTTCTTGCGAGGCAAAGGAAAGTTGCTGTGGGATGTGACGAAAGATGAAAACTATGTCAATCCCACCAACTTAGATGCCCAGGATGCAAAGGATAGGTTTGAGGCAAACGCTAGAGCCGTTGACTACTTGTTCCGTGCTTTGTCTGCCGAGGAGTTTGAGCGTGTTTTGGGCGAGGACCTAGCTTGCCAGATCTGGCAGAAGCTCAAGGTAGCCCACGGTGGTGATAGCCATGTCAAGGCTAGGCTTTTCTCGATGTACAGGAGGGAGTATGAGAATTTTGCTCATTTGCCTAGAGAGTCTGTTGATGCTTTGTTTCAGCGTTTCACTTCTATTGTCAACAACATGAAAGCCAACATTACCGTGCTCCCATACTCGGATCATGACCGAGCTATCAAGCTCCTGCAAGCACTTGATAGATCCGTGTGGGGTGCCAAGGTTGAGGCGATCATGGAGTCGGCAAACTATGAGACTCTTTCTGTTGATGAGCTTTTCTCGAAGTTGAAGTCTTCCGAGGTGGACAGACAGTTGCTTGCCAAGGCTAAGTGAGGACCCGATGTGTCCGAGGACCGGTGGATGGTCGCTTCCTGGTGTGATGAGTGATTGACAACGTGGTGTGGATTGACGTTTCCCTTGGCTCAAGTATTGCAGGTGTAGAATGCGGCTTGGTTGCATTGGTGCAGGTGAAGAACAGGCGCGAAAGGTCTTAGCCATGGCGGCCTCCGAGGAGCGGAGAGACAAGTAGGCTTGGTTCGAGGGACCCGGTGGCCGGTGGATCAAGTGCGGTTCACATGCTGGCAAGAACGAGCAAGGGGACGTGGTTCCGGTGCGAGGTAGCGGCTCACAACCGAGCGTACGCGGACGAGAAGCCGGCGCAAGGTGGCGGCTAACAACCGAAGTTTGCGCGCGGGGTTTGGTGATTTGGCCACAAAATCATCGGTGGACGGTTTCCCTTGGTTTGGGCCTCAAAACCAAGGACCGAGGACTCGACGAGGCGGACTTGGGCAGCTGGGCCTGTGTGGGCTGACAGGGGCGGTTTAACCGCCCCCCAGGGCCGGTTTAACCGCCCCCCCTGGGCTGGCCCAAGAACGGCGTCGAGGAGCTTCGATCCGGAGGACACGCGGCGTGACTGCAAGGCTTGCGTCGGAGGGAAGCTAGCTTGCAGTGGAAGGTGCCCGAGCCGGAAAATATCTGAGATCGAAATGTCAAATTTGCCCCTGAGGGGTATGTATCACTTAGGGGTAGTTTAGTCTTTAGGACACCACCACTTGGACTACTAATAGGCCCCTTCAGGGCTGGTGGCTGTCATCTCTCTAGTTATCTCTTTAGGTTTTACTTTGAACTTGTTTTCCCCTTCATCCCCTCCACCTAGAACTACTTCGAATCATTCCTAGTTTGTATAGGTGAATTCATGGTTATGTGATTGAGTTTGTGCTGCTCATCTTTGTGCCATGATTTGATTTCCCGAGCTCCTTTCCTTTTTCTATTTTCGTGGGTATTTTCGGAGCTATTTTTGGGGGATTTTCGTTCTTCTTGTTCTAGAGCGTTTTCTCTCGGATTTCTTTGGGGGATTCACGTATGAGTGCCTTGTGCCTCTTTTGCTGGTGATCCCTTGCCCCCAAACGCCGAGAATCGCTCTGGTTTTGAGATTTTCGGGATGAACTCGAGGTCATGGTGTTCTTCGCGAGATCTGCGATTCCTGGGAGTTGTACTGAGTTAGAGGCCAAGATCTTTTGGGAAAACACTCCACTGGAGGTCTAGATCATCTGACCAAAATCTCGCCTCAAGAGCTCAAGCGGTTTGGGAGATCCACTTTTGTTTTGACTTTCTCCCGAGGCTCCCAGGCCCGGGCGGTTTAACCGCCCCCCCTGGCCGGTTTAACCGCCCCCCACTGGGTGTGTTAGATCGAGCCGAGTTTCGGGTCGTTTTGGTGTTCGTTTCGATTGGTTCGAGTTCCGCTGCTCGTTTCTTGTTCCTAGGGTCAGTAGCTTGACAGTGGCTACGTGATCTTGGCAAGATTGCTCTCGGAGGTTTCGGAGTTGATTTGGGAGAATAGCCGGATTGTTTGGAAAGATTTTTATCGGCTCCCATTCACTCCCCCCCTCTCTGGTCGCCGTTTCGGTCCTTCAATTGGTATCAGAGCCGGTTACGGGTCTTTGCGACTCTAACCAGTCTAAGATCCAAAGATGGCGTACCAAGATCGGGGTTCCGGGCCTCCGCACTTCGATGGGAAGAACTACCCGAACTGGGTTGCGCGTATGGGCGCTTTCTTGCGAGGCAAAGGAAAGTTGCTGTGGGATGTGACGAAAGATGAAAACTATGTCAATCCCACCAACTTAGATGCCCAGGATGCAAAGGATAGATTTGAGGCGAATGCCCGAGCTGTTGACTACTTGTTCCGTGCTTTGTCCGCCGAGGAGTTTGAGCGTGTTTTGGGCGAGGACCTAGCTAGCCAGATCTGGCAGAAGCTCAAGGTAGCCCACGGTGGTGATAGCCATGTCAAGGCTAGGCTTTTCTCGATGTACAGGAGGGAGTATGAGAACTTTGCTCATTTGCCTGGAGAGTCGGTTGATGCTTTGTTTCAGCGTTTCACTTCGATTGTCAACAACATGAAAGCCAACATTACCGTGCTCCCATACTCGGATCATGACCGAGCTATCAAGCTCCTGCAAGCACTTGATAGATCCGTGTGGGGTGCCAAGGTTGAGGCGATCATGGAGTCGGCAAACTATGAGACTCTTTCTGTTGACGAGCTTTTCTCGAAGTTGAAGTCCTCTGAGGTTGACAGGCAGTTGCTTGCCAAGGCTAAGAGTCCGACTGATCCCCATAGTCTGGCTCTAGTCGGTGGCTCTGGATATGGACATGCTAACACTCCTAGACACTTTGCTTTGTCTTCTCTTGTGTCCCTTCCAGATGAAGAGTATGAGGTGCTGAGCGAGGAGGATCTCGCGTTGCTCACGAGGAGGTTCGAGCGGATGTACCAGAACCGCAAGGGTTCGAGGCGTGCCGGGAGTACGTGCTACAGATGCGGGAAGATGGGCCACTTCATCGCCGAGTGCCCCGAGGAGATCAAGAACGACTACAACCGCAAGCACCGCCCGCGAGACGACCACAAGCACCGTCCCAAGGACGAGTACCGCGCCAAGAACAAGAACAAGGAAGAGAGAAGATCCAAGAACAAGCACGGTGGACACAAGAAGCACAGATCTCGAGCGATGGTGGCTGATGCGAGCGACATCGACACAAGCTCCACCAACACGTCGTCAAGCTCAAGCAGTGAAGATGAAGACCGCGGCCGCCGCAAGGAGAAGAAGAGCTTGAACCGCAACTTCAACGGCATCTCCTTCGCCGCCGTCGACTACTGCACCATGGCGCACGACTCCGTGAAGAGCAAGGACGACTCCGACTCCGACTCCGAGGATGAGGTATTGACAGATCCCACCTCTTTGCGTCAGGAGATTGCTAGGTTAGAGCAGTTGGTCGATAACCGCGATGATGTGCTTAGGAAGACCAACAAAGAGAAGAGGGAGTTTAGGTCCTTGCTAGGAGAGTCCAAGGATAGAGTGGCTGAGCTTGAGACCTTGCTTTCTGAGACTGGAAAGAAGGCCATGGAGTTTGAGTCTTTGCTTTGCGAGTCTAGGGAGAGAGCAGCTTCGCTTGAGTCTGAGATTGCTGTTTTGAAAGATGCTCCTCTTGTGTCTGATGAGGTAGAATGCTCGTTCTGTGATGTGCATATTGCTGATCTTGTTGTGCTTAAGGAAAAACACATGAACTGCTTGGATGAACTAGAGAGTGCTAGAGTTGAGCTTGCTGAGTTGAAGTCTAGGTCATCTTTGCTAGGTGCTTGTACTTCTTGTCCTGCTTTGCATGCTCAGTTGCTTGAATCACGCACCATGATTAGTTCACTTGAAGCACAACTTAAATCACCCATTGCAAATTCCTGTTCTGCTTGTGATGTTGTTGCTTTAAAGAATGTTGAGCTAGAACAGTGTGTGAATAGATTGGAAGATGAGAATGATGAGCTGAGACAGTGTTTGGGTTGGTTGTCTGGTCGTGAACCTCAGCTCAAGATGTTGATTGCGAGTTTCAAGAGAGCTGATGGTTGTGGTCTTGGTTCTGAGAAGGTTGGTGAGAGTAGTGGTGAGAAAGAGAGAGATCCAGAGAGCTCCACCGCAAACATTCCCACAAACCCACCAAAAACCATTCTCAAGAACACCTTCACACCCAAACCAAACCACCTGCTGAACAAGCTTGACACCACTCCAGATCCTCCCAAGTTTCCACCTAAGTCAGAGAACTTTCAGAGGAGAGTGACCTTTGTGAGGAGTGGGGTTTACCAGCCGAGAGAGAGGGCACAGCCGAGAGAAACCCCAAAGCCAAAGCCAGTCCGCTTCCATTGTGAGCATTGTGGAAGGGATGGTCACCTTGAGGAGTTTTGTTGGAGGAAGAAGAGGGAGGTGAGAAGAGAGAAGGAGGTGGGGAACAGGGACAGGTACTACTCTTCTCGTAGTGTGCCTGTGTCTCGTTCACCCTGGCCGAGAGGCGACGCTGTTGTGCGTACAGTTCCTGTAGTTGCTAGTCGTGGTGTTCCTGTTGTTCGTGAGTTTGCTAGGCGGCCTCCGTTTCGCGGTCAGTTTGGTTCAGGGAGGTTCGACCGTAGCTTTGAGGCTAGGAGAGAGTCTAGGCCACGTTTTCCCCCGCGTGGTGCTAGAGGTCCGATGGTGAGAGACGAGAGGGTGTCACGCGGTAGAGCTGATTTTGCTAACCCTTCTTTTGAGCAGATGGCCCGACACTGGTTTGACTCGTTCTGTGCTAACCCCAGTGTCGAGTCATTTGCTCATTCTCGTTCTCGGTTCTGATTGTGCAGGTGGGAGGCTTGGAGAACTTTTGGTTGATGGATTCTGGCTGCTCGAGACACATGACAGGTAATGGTAAGTGGTTCTCCAGTCTCACCCCGGTGGTGTCCAGGCAGTACATCACTTTCGGGGATAAGGGTAGAGGTAGAGTGTTGTCCGAGGGTGCTATTCAGGTGAGCGACACTTTCATGTTGAAGCGGGTTGCACTTGTCAAGAATCTTGGTTTCAATTTGCTCTCAGTTTCTCAGCTTCTTGATGAGGGTTATGAGGTTCGCTTTAAGCGTGGTGATTCGAAAATTCTTGATTCTCGAGGTGACCTTGTGTGTATGATCATTCCTGAGGGACAGATTTTTCGTGCTGATTTTTCTCGATCTTTTGGTCCTTCACGTTGTTTGATCGCTGGTACTTCTTCTGAGCTTTGGAAGTGGCATAGGAGATTGGGTCATGTGAGCTTTGATTTACTCACACGCTTGAGTGCTCTTGACCTTATCCGAGGATTGCCCAAGCTCAAGTTCGAGAAAGATTTGGTTTGTGCACCGTGTAGGCATGGAAAAATGGTTGCTGCTTCTCACCCACCTTTGACAGATGTTATGACTGAGCGTCCAGGGGAGCTTTTGCACATGGATTTGGTTGGCCCCGCTCGAGTTCGTTCAGTTGGTGGGAAGTGGTATGTTCTTGTGGTTGTTGATGACTTTTCTCGGTATGCGTGGGTGTTCTTTCTGGCGTCGAAGGATGAGACTTTTGATTTTGTTCGAGATCTGATTTTGAGGTTGAAAAACGAGAGTAATGGTGGTGCCATGAGAGCTATTCGTAGCGACAATGGTACGGAATTTAAGAACACTCGTTTTGATGCCTTCTGTCGTGATCTTGGTCTTGAACATCAATACTCGTCGCCATATGTTGCTTGTCAGAATGGTGTTGTTGAGAGAAAGAATAGAACACTTTGTGAGATGGCTAGGACGATGCTAGATGAGCATAGGACTCCTAGGAAGTATTGGGCAGAAGCGGTGAACACAGCTTGCTATGTGTCAAATCGATTTTCCTTCGTGCTTTCAAGAAGAAAACTTGCTATGAGCTTTTCCATGGTCGTTCCCCCCGTGTGAGTCACTTTCGGGTCTTTGGTTGCAAGTGTTTCATCTTGAAGAAAGGAAATTTGGACAAG